>JANPWX010000137.1:31490-78411 GCA_024734555.1 Trochalopteron elliotii
GAGGAGCCGCGGCCGCTCCGCCCGCAGGCGGGGCCGGCAGCGGGGCGGGGATCGATCGGTGTCCGGATGGGGATCGGTCCGTCCTCCCACCCACCACCGCCCCGCCCGGTAACCCGCCCCAGCCCGCCCTCCTCCCCCGGTACAGAAGGCAGGGCGAGGCGGCGGTATAAAAATGTACACTTTATTACACCTTCAGGTAGGATACAGCACTATTCTTTATCGTCCTACTGGCTCGAGTACAAATGTTCATCACTTATGTACAGGTTGACTTCCTAACACACTCCCGGGAGAAAGACACATCGAAAGGAAGAAAAAAAATAATGAGAAGGAGAGAAAAAAAAAAGTTTTTATCTTCATCAACTGACCTAAACAAGAAACAATCGCCTCTTTAGACACCAAATCAGACCAGCACAACGACGTAGCCAACAGCTCTCCCACTGCTGGAACTGTTCCCCCCCACCCCGACTTTCATGCACATCATAAAAGCTAAACACTTAAAAGTAAAACTGGGGCTAACTAAGCAGTATTTTTGGATGAGCAAGGCTATACTGTACACAGTGTCACTATCCATTACCACTGCATCTGCTTTGCATTTTAAACTACTCTGCTGTCAGCAATGCCAGCTCCCTGGCTGGCAGTGAAGTTTAGGGGATGGCACATGCCAGGGGTTAGCAGGGTCAGGGGAATACTACTGCATGCAAAAACAGCTTTAAAAAAATGCCCTTGTATTTGTAGACCCGAGGGTCCAAGAAAAAAAATGTGCAGGACAAAAGAGGTATAAAATAAAAAAAAATCAGGAACGCTGCCTGAGCCAATGCTTACATTTGTGATCTGAAGAGAAATGGCTGTACCCATCCCAACTAACACAGAGGAGCTGGCTGAGAATTCTTTCTTGTCTAAGCCATGTGGATTGCCAGGTATCAACAAGTGTGGACAGAGGTAAAAACAAAATATATGCTTTTCTTGCCCTTAAATAGGCTCCTTTCCTAAAAAAGATCACAGAATGGAAAAATAACTTTAAAACCATGCTGGAAAACGAATGTTGTAATTTTGTCTGGGTTTTACACGTTGTGCAGTTTTATGGCCAAAGTAAAATAAATCCCTTCAAGCCACCATGGGCTTTTTGATTCCTCACTCAGTGCTGTTTGCAAAGTCTGTTATTCATTGTATGCAAGAAAAGTAAAGAAACCCCCCACAGTTCTATGCAGCTTTTTGCTTTTTTTTTTTTTTTTCTCCATAACAATAAGGCAAACTGATTTGGAGGAAGAGGCCACGCTCTATTCACATCCAAAATACCCACCTGAAGATACATTCATCATTAGCTTTAGTAAAAGAATAGTACAAAAGTTAGATCTTACTCTTTACACAGTTGAAGAATTAAGTCTTAGATTTAATTTCACTATTTTCCCCTTCCCCCAGCCCCCCACCCCCCAAGCTGAAAGCCGTGTAAAAAGTACTGAACATTTAAACATGTTGCAAGAGCAGAATGAAACTGAGAGATTAGATTTTATCAGCTGGAGATTTTTCATGACAGAAGTCCCATGAGAAACAGCTATAGATCATCTGTTTAGCTGTGTCTACTGAACAATTCTTTTACCAAAAAAAAAAAAAATGGGCTACACTTTAATACACATCTACTATCAACACAGTATTTACTCAGCTCATGCCTAAAATATTCATTATTTTAAAGTGATATATGAGAATGAGCACACAGGTTGGGTGATTCAGTAAACTGTACACAAAACCTACTAACAAACATTTTAAAAGACTTACAAAAATGGAGAATGAAACCTTTTTGTTTTCCTTTTTAATTACATATACTTACAGGTTTTCACATTTATTGGATAAACTTTGCAGGGAGCACTTCAAGTCTGTGTTAGATCTTCCAGGGGCATTTACCACAGGGAAGAACAACACAGAGCTTTTGTACAGATGGAAAATACTGTGCTGTATCAACCACACCTGGTTCTTTGTGTGGCTTCACTGTGGGTACTGAGCACACACTGAACTACAGCAAGAAGCTGCACATTCCCACAGGGGAGGTGTGGTATTCCAACACAGATGGATTTTACTAACATTTATGGCAGGTCACCTTTTCACTTTTGAGAAGCTGGGCAGAGTTTCAACCTAAGTAATACTTGCTTTATCTGGTTTGAATGAGCACAGAGAACACAGGCAGAATGCATCTTGTACAGAGTTTGAGTGCTAAACAGTTGCTAATACACTGAAGTTACATGTGAGTTTCCATGTTTAAATATTCACCAACAAGAAACCTTCTGCTACAAAAAAAAAAAAAAAACAAGAGGTGTTTTGTCTTCATTTGGATGTTTGGAGTAGCTTCTCAGTTGTCTCAGCAAACACAAAATACTGTGTTTCCCTGTTATTGCAATAGTTCAACTTGGTTTAGTAGGAGCCTTTAATCTGACAGTCGGTGTCCTCATTTGCACTTTTGCTTGCTGACTCTGGGCTTCAGGTGTTGCTGGTGTCTGGGCTGGGTTCTGTACACCTGGAGCCTGAACCTGGGGAGATGCTGTGGTCACCACCTGCTGCTGGATCAGTTTCTGCTGCACCACCTGAGCAGTGGCTGTGGTTGCAGGGATCACCTGAACCTGCTGTTGACCTGCTGTCGTCTGAGAAAGGGTCACAGTCTGGGGCTGAGCTTGTACCTACACATCAGGATGAAAAGGCAATTACAAAACAGTTTGGCATTAAACTGAGCAGTCATTACATTTCTGCTCTACAGAAGGAATCCTACTTACTTAGGTATTTGCTCTCTTAACTAACAAACACCTCAGACAATGATTCTGGGAACACAGGCCCTGTGGTTTCACTGAGAAACACCATTCTGTCACATTTTCTAGAGCCTTATAAATCAGAACAAAGAGCCAAGATGCCTGTAACTCAGGTCTCTGCAGTGCAAATCCAAGGACATGCCCTCAGATACATTCAGAAGGCAGATGAAAGGTATAGAAACCCTACCAGATATAGAGGAAAATTCCTGTGCTGCAGAAGTGAAGGAGCAGGGAAAAGAACAGAGGGACAGTCAGAGGACCAAAAAGGTTAAAATGCTGACTCTGTACCCATATTGTGACAATAAATACAGCCACTGAGGCTTCCCACCAGTCTCTGCCATTACCTTTCAGACTACAGCTGCCAGTCTCTATTGCAAATTTATGGCAAAATAGTTTGAACTCCATCCAGACATGTAATTTTCATAGCTCCACCCAGAGCAAGGAGAAAAAATACCAACATCTCCTTGTTCAGAGGACAAGGTAATGAAAACTGAGCAGCTTCAGCTGCCTTTGTCAGGTGCAGAAGCCAAACAAAGCTACAAGGACTTCTCCAGGGGAAAAATTAACTCTTGAATGATCCAAACGGATTTCACTGGGAAGCACTAAAAATGCAGATAAAAAGAATGCCACATACACACAAAGACCATAGTTTTAAAATTACTTATCATGGCCTAAACCTACTGCCACTGAAGTCACTGGTGTACATGGGAGGGAAACTATTTGTCTTTTTGCCACAGACTCCAACAGTCCCAGAGTTATGCCACCATTGATGAGTTCTGAAAATGATCTAGGAGCTCTTTCTGACTACAGAGGGCAACTCAACTCGTGTTGACTGATGAGGTTTCTACTGCCTGCTGTCAACTTTGCCCTTGAAGCATTCACATCTGAGGTGGTTATCAGACAGCTTACACCACTTTATCACCATTTGGAGATAAACAGTTACAGATTTTATTCTGCACTAAAGCACTGCACTGTAAACTGTGGCAGATTAAGAGCCGACTGGCCCAGATTTCTGTGCACCAAAGGCAAGAACTTCATCCAACCCCCAAAGTTAAATCATTCCTGCCAATCAACAACCTAAATTATGCCTGTTGCTAATGTTCTGGATGACATTGTTCTAAACAGTGTTAATTAACTGCCTGGTCGTTAGGGGAGGGGAACCAAACCACCTGACCTTCTCCTGCCCCAGCCCTGTCTGTTACCAGCACACATTTGGAACAGCTATCACACCCTTCTGCCTTTTACAGAGCACCTGGCACAGCTCTATGAACTGAAACAAAACAACCTGCAACCTTCAATTTGTCCCAATTTTTGTGGAAAAAGCTCAGATGGTGCTCATTAGTTCAATTATTTGCTATACTGACTACACATTACCAGAAACCAATTTTTTTAAATCCTTTCAGCTCTAGAAAACATTTTAAAAATCTGTTTTTCAGCTTATCTACAGTGATGAACAAACATTGCTACATCTGCAAAAGTTTTAGACCAGTGAATATATCACAGCTGATTCAGTATTCAAGACTTATTTTTACAGAAAGGCACTTGCTACATCCTTCAAAAATACTACCTATGCCACACATAAGGTGAAAAATACACACATTCCAAAAAATGAGCTTTTCTAAAGATCATATTTCTAGTGCTGTATTTGACAAGAGCAAAACCTACCTGTTGGGAAACTGAAACCATCTGCTGAATGTTGGCAACAGTAGCCTGTTGCTGGACCACTTGTGGGAGTTTTGCAACCTGTAGTGACATAAAATAGAGAAAGATTGGATCAAAACAAAAAGCTGATGATAGCAGCAAAACACCACATTTAGCAAAAATTCTACCAAGGGAAAATCTTTCCAAAGGCCTGTTCATGGTAAGTTGCAGTTTGGCATTTTCAGTGAAGATGAATGTTTGTGAAAGCTTTTAGACCCATGAACTGAAGAATTTGGCTAGGGGACGAAGACAACTTTTTAATTTTAACTACAACATAGACATTTCCTCCTATATAATTGAAGAAAGCACGTGAGTTCTAACAGGTTACATTATCTGGGATATACTTTTGAAAGAGTATGGCTCCCAATTCCTAACCCCCTTCTTTTTCCTTGGTTAGATTGATCCAGTTGTGCAGAAAAGAAAATACATAAGTTGTCACCTCACCAGAGATTAGGCTGTGAGGGAGCACCAGAAACAGGAAAAACTCTGGCTGAATTTTCCCTAGTAAACACAGGATGGAATCCCTTGCCTAATTAAAAGGAGTGACTCAATTATTTTATTTCAAAAAGGAAAGGTGAACTTGTAGCTCACAGTTGCTCTGATCAGCTGTAAGGCCACATATTCAGCACCAGAGAATTATATTAGAAAGTCTATTTAAATGAATGTGTGACTAGAATTAAAATGAGTGGGTGCTGAATTCTACCTCACCTGTTGTCTTTACAATTCTCCAGTCCCAGTACAATTTAAAGGTGTAAACCTGTGTTACCTGTACCTGAATCTGGGCCTGCACTTGCTGGGTTCCACCTGGTTTCTGGGTTTGGGAAATTGGAGTTGTTAAGAACTGTGTTTTAATGGCAGGCTGTGTAGCATAAGTTACTTTTTGCTGCTGTGAAGTCTGCTGTTGGGTCTGGACTGTAACCTGTTGAGCATTTATCTGCACAAGAGAAAAAAAGACATCAATGACTGCAAAAGATAAGAGTATTTTAAAGAAATGGTGGTGGAAAAAGATTATTTTACATAAAGATATGGTATGTGGGAGAAGGATTAATTACATTTAATTATTGAAAAAAAATTCTCCCAGGATTAGCAATAAAAATAATCACTAGATGAAAGCCTTCATACATTTAGACAAGTATTCAGAATTAAAGTATTTAATGAAAAGTTTCTCTCTTACACACAACACTCACACAGCAATACACTTACTAAAAACTAGCAATCAACCAACCACTTAACAGAAAAAATGAAGCACCTGAGAACCTGTTCTATCTAGATATACCAAAGATTCACCCCTAGAAATCCTAACTGACTCTCTAGAAGTGTCCTGATCATCCAGAACCAAGTTTTACAACCACAGAACCACTCCATAAGTTAATGGGAGAGCAGACAATCTCTTTTGTACCTTTTGCTGCACAGTAGCCTGTCCCTGTGCAACCTGGGGCTGGATGGCTTTCTGCTGCTGTGCTGCTTGGTGGTGCTTGAGTTTTAGCAGCTGCTGGACGTGCAGTGGCTGTGCAACTACTGTCTGGCCTCCTGAAAATCACAGAAATAATTGGAACTGTAATAGTCTTCAGTTTATTGCTTTGTCCCAGTAATCACAGCTTGCAAACACAGGTTCTACTTTTACAGACTTACACATCTGCACAGCTTTGAGCACTAACAACCCACTGATTTCAATGGGAATAAGACATGATTTTGACAGTGGAGAAAATTTCTTATCTAAGAGCACGAGTAAGCTAACAACAATCTTCCCACAACAAAAAAAAAATGTCTATACTGAAGGAGAGCTACAAAATACAATTCTTCCTATTTCCAACTTGCATTCACTTACCTGTTGCTTTCTGTGGCTGCCCAATGGCAACACTAATGCCTGCAACAGTTACAGGAAGTGTGGTGACTCCTGCAGATGACACAACAGCAGCTGGAACAGACACCACTGGAGGCTTTGCCAGAGCAACCTGTGCTGCTTGTGGAGTCTGGGCCTGGATCTGTCCTTGTGCTTGGAGCTGGGAAGCAGGAACACGAGTCTAAGCAGTAAGGAATGAAGATTATTGTACCAGCACAGAAAGATTTGCTGCATATAACAGGTGATTACAAAGTGATGGCTGTAAATGTTTCTAAATGTAATGCCTCCTGTACAGTGACACAGTATGGTATCAATGGGCAAGTACAATGTAAAGCTATTTATGTTACAGCTGCTCCTTCTGCAGAGCAATGCAAAGAGCACTTGTGAGTGTGAATGATCAGTGCCCAGTTCATTTAAACCAGCCAAGAGTGAGATGTTTGAGACTGTTTTTGCCAAGTCAAAGCCAACTCACCAGGCGTGCCACTTGCAGGTTGGTGACCGTCGTGCCCGTGAGGACGGCGCCAGGACGAGGGGCTGTCACAGCAGTGAGCTGCTGGGTTTGCTGCTGCTGCTGCACTTGCACTTGTGCTGTTTGCTGCTGTGCCCCCTGCTGTGACTGCTGTGCTGCCTGCTGCTGGGGGAGCTGCAGCTTCTGCTTCTGCAACTTGATCAGCTGCTCCTGCAAAAATCAAACATTTTCATCATTTCCAGTGGTTTACATTACAGGACAAAAATGGAGATGAATCCAAAGCTTAAAAGGAGAACTATTCTGTACCAGACTAGAGTTAAGATCAAGTATCTAAAACAGAATTATTTTACACAATGGCTTCCAGTGAGTAACATTAAGTGCTTTCCATCCTGCCCTACTCTACTATTGAAAGTGCTGTCAGAATCACTGACTGCATGGAAATCTTTGTAGGATGAAATTTAAGAGAGAAATACATCTCACTCTAGCCCAAGAAAACAGGACACAACACACACTGCTAAGGAAGCTTACAGTAATGAGAGCAATGTGCTAGGTTACTTCATGAGCCTTTCCTCACCTGTGACAATTTCCCTACAGCTTTTAATTGAGCTGGAGACTGGGCTTGTGCCTGAGCCTGGATCTGTGGGACCTGCACCTGAGCAGCCTGCTGTTGCTGCTGCCTCAGAAGCTGGAAGTGAGCTGGGGTGATGGTTTTGCCTGACAGCTGGACTGTTGGTGTAGCTGTGAATAAAGAAAAACCGAAATGTTATGACGAATACTTTTCAACATTCAGTTTAACTCATTAATTTCACCTGAGAAGTCAAGCTGTTAAATGCTTATTTTTCTGCCCCAGCACACTTTGTGGATTTACTACATATAAAAACACATTATTGTGAGCATGATGTAAAAGCAGAGTAGATCATAAAATACAAGGGCCTTTCTTCACAGTGGTTTTTAGTCAAGGCAGTCAATTCTAGTATTTTACTGCTGGATTGTTAATAATATTTCTAAATTGCAATGCCTAGGGGCCAAGCTCTCTATTGCTATACTTTATCCAGAAATACCAGAGAAAAAAGTAATCTGAGCACCAACCTAAAGCAAGTTAAACAATAAAGCAAGATAAAAATCACAGCCCCATTTAATTGTGTCCCAAACTTCCAACATTGTGTGGCTGCGGTGGTGGATCTACAGGAATTCTGGGGCCCTTCATGCATTACTGGGCAAAGTCTCTAAACACAGGATCATTACCTGGTGTGACCTGGGTCACCAGAGACCTTGTCTGTGTCTGCACAGGGGTGAGGTTGGTGGTGACCACGGCTGAGGCTGTCACAGATGTCACAGCACGCACGCCCTGGGTGGAGGCGATGGTCACCAGCTCGCTGGACGCCGCCGGCGCCGCGGCCGCGCGGGGCTGGCTGTGAACCACCTGGGCAGTGGCGGTGCCTCCCGAGGTCTGCAAGGGAACACAGCTGTTACTGCCCCATTCCTGTGCCTCAGGTACAGCTATGGAACCTCCTGGAAATGGAACTGCCCTCTAGGCAATTTTAAAAACATGCAGGAAAAGTGTAAAAGGAAAAAAGGCCCAAATGTGTCTAATGCATGTTTGGATACATCTTAAAATCAGCATGTGGTTAAATATAGGTTGGATATTAGGAAGTTTTTCATGGGAAGAGTGATAAAGTACTGGAATGGTCCGCCCAGGAGGTGGTAGAATCACCATCCCTGGATGTGTTTAAAAACAGACTGGATGTGGCACTCGGTGCCATGGTTTAGTTGAGGTGTTAGGGCACGGGTTGGACTCAATCTTGAAGGTCTCTTCCAACCTACACATTCTGTGATTCTGTGAAATCTTTCTCCAACAGGCTGATCACCAAACCCTTCACTCCATTACAGACATTTGATTTTAGTACCTTTCAATATTTTGTTTTATCTTCCATAGTCTTAAACCATTAACATAGTAATAAAGATCATAATTAATAAAGCACAAAACAGTCACAGGCTGAAAATGTTAATGACATAATACATTGCTGTTAGCAGCACTTGCCTATAAACTATTTTTAACAGTATTAAGTGGTTTTTTTCTGATAAACCATTCCAGTATGTTCTGATGTTTTGGTAAGAGAGAGGTTTAATAAAGAACCCCAAGATGCCAATGACATTTGCAAGAAGCAGAATTTCTGCCAACATGGAAAGCTAAAGATATGCTGTTAAAAGATGCAACCCAGTGTGTCCAGGGACACAACTAGTGACAGGATCTACTCACAGTGAGTGTCCCAGGTATAACAGGTGAGGCCAGGCGTTTATTGATGGGCTGGAAGGTAGCAGCAGGGACCCCAGCAACAGTGTTCACAATCACATTTCCACTCACTGTAGCTGAAAGAAGGCCAGGATCAAATGTGACATTCTGAAGGTGAAAATCTCAATGTCCCATCACCTCTTATGCCCAATTATAAAGTTCCTTACCAGTCTGGATACTCGTCCCCGTCACTGCTGTTTTGATGGTGCCTGCCTAATTAGAAGACAATTAAGGTAACAGTTCAGAAAAACAGTAAAAGGAAACTGAGCACTGCTAAACACTGCTAAATGCTGTATTCCAGAAGTGACAAAATAAGAAAAATGCAATGGAACACACAGAGATTTCTGCAGCTGTTCATGGACTCTACAGAACACAGCAACTAATGCATACACATATCAGGATTCTGCCTCACTAATGAGCAATTGTAGACCAGTCAAGTGTGTGGTAAACCCTGGTCACTGGACATCCCTGTCAGCAGCAATACCTTACTCTGGCACACCAGAGACATCCACTCACACAGGAACATCACTGAGCACTTCATACACAGCAGTGCTTGTGTATCAGAACACATCCTCTCTGTCTTTCTGCAAAAGCTGTTGTACTCTTGCTCTTCAACAAGCAAAATAATCCACCACTGCCTGCACAATTACTATGCAAACTGGATTGGCTCTAAATACAAAAGCCACAGACCAGTCATCAGATTCATTCAGACTCTAGATTTAGGGAAGACACGAAAACTTCACAAATTTGCAGTAAAAGCACCACAGTATTTCCTGCAGGATGCATCATTTCACTTGCCTTGCAAAGGTTAATCAATCTTTTGTTTTCAAGCTCATTAACTGAGTAGTTCTTACAGCTACATTCTCTTTTACTCCCTGCATCCTGCAAGTTCTCTGTACAAATACTTGTCATTGACCATGCACATCTATTCACTCAGACTTCATTAAACAAAAGTCTAGAGTGAAATAGGAAAACCATCTTTGGATGGTGTTTTTCCACCTCAGAATGCCAAGACCTGTTGCTACAATGGTATCGATAAACTTAATAAATCAGGGAACCAGAAGATACCCAGCATAACCAGGGAAAGCAAACAAGAAAAAACATCTTTGATCTCGCTATACTGACCTAAAATTCTCTTTCCAGAGAAAACACGACACAAATACAGCACACACAGAAGAACTGCAGTGACTACATCAGAGGCACTGAGCTCTCCCTTTCTTACCAATACTGCTGTGTTGGCCACAGTAGTGACTGCAGTCTGCACCACTGCCTGTGGCTGCTGAACTACCTGTGCCTGTGGCTGTGGCTGTGGCTGGGCCTGGGCCTGCTGCACCGGGGGCTGCTGGGGGGGCTGCTGGCCCCCCTGGGGCTGCTGGGGCTGGGGGCCCGTCTGCTGCTGGGCCCTCTGCTGCTCTGCCAGCGCCTGCAAGGCAAGGGGCACCTTCAGTCTTCAAGCATGGAACAAGCAAGATGTGGTGTTTTTTATAAACAAAATAAAGCAACAGACAAAATCTCTTTATGTCTATCCACAAAATCTCTTTCATTCTAACCAGAGACAGCCCACAAAGCTGCCTTCACTTTTCAAGTCCAAGTCACACAACCTGACTCGTTTCAAACTACAAATTGTACTCGTGGTTTTATGGCTTAGAGCACAGCACAACAAGTATAATCCACAAGCAAGGACAAGTAGTTTTTTCTGAATAATATAAGAAAGGAGGTTACAGAATGGTCAAGAATCAAGCAAGATTTTTACACATTTTAGTATCTTTTGCAAAAATATGCTCCTCATTGTTTAAGGGGTCTGAGTGTGACAAGAGGCCCAAGGAAAGGTCCCACTTTGGGCCTTGTTTATCTAAACCCCTATCCATGAACAATGCTCACAACATCCACTGTACTGCCAAACTTCTCCCAGGAGGCAGCTTTGTTCGTACCTCATCTGTTGCCTGTTTTTTTAATTACTGCAGTCATTTGTGCAGCAGAGATAGGACCATACCTTTTTCTCTTTGGCAATGCGCTCTGCTCGGAGGGACGCGACTTGAATCGGAGGGAGGGGCTTATCATAGTTGATTCCACTAGAAACAAACAACAATAAGACAAAACACACGATATTTAGAAATAACTGAAACCTAAGAAAAAAGAAAATAAAAAAGAGCACTTGTATGCAATTTGTAACTCCTTCAAGGTAGGGAGTGCTCACCTTTCCGCAAGCACTGATGCATGCTTCGGATTCTTCTGGAAAGGATTCATGCCAAGTCTGAAATTGAGCAAAACTGTATTACTGGAGACAGAAAAATCTTAAAAACAATATTCCATTTCACATATTTTAGCATATAACACTGCAGTTTTGGTGAAGTTCCCATGATATTCCTGCCAGTACTGGAGCCTGCATACAGACAGACATTTAAGAAAGACTCAGAGTAAATACTAAATAAATACAGAAAAACTGCAGGAAGATACATAGAAAAGAATGTACAACTAAATAACATAGACAGCAAAATGTTTACAATTCAGGCAAATGGATAGAGATAAAGCAGATTAAAAAAATCCCCAACTGAGTGCAGCTCTGCTCTTAATGACAAAGAGCAAATTCCTGCAGTGAGACTCAAACACATGAAATATGGAGGCGTTCCCAATAACACAGAACACAGAGAGAGAGATCAAGAACAGAGAAACAGAGTGTAGAGTAACTCCAGGTTTTGAGAGCCATTCAAAGCACTTTCCAGGAGATCTGTGGTGACAGGAGATCAAATGATCTCAGGTAAACTTACAGAGGTTTGATAGGTGGACTTCTTTTCCCTGCAATCATTTTCATCATCTCAAAATGATTAGTATAAAGCTGTGTGTGGGTTGCACCCTCATCTTGAGCATAGATCTGATTGGTACGAAGTGGGCGACTGTTTTTAGTCTAAAAAAAGAAAACAAACCAACTTTCAATTGCAAACCAACCCAACAGGGCATTTTGTCTATGTTTAAACACAAGGCGCGCTCGTAGGTTATTTAAAAACACTCTCCAACATATCTATCACAGACTGGTTCCTGCCTCGTGTCACTGATAACTTACTGTCACACAAAACTCTATGGGAAATATATAAAGAAAGAGCAAAATAAGGAGCAGTTCTCACGGTCACACTGGCATCAGCACTTGGGGACATACAAAATGGCAAACTCTAATTTGAGAAAGAATCTTTGCTTTAGTTTAGATTTTGCAAGTTTAATTCATTACCCAAACCAAAAGCCCATTAGTTTATAGTTATGCACAGCGCACACGTAAGATGACAAAACAAAACCATCACTGCACTGCTCTCCCAACAAAGCTAGGTTAACATCCACACACCATGCCAGTCTAACATTTGGCTTCTCCTAAGCAGAAACTGCCAGTCAGGGACAAACCTCCTTAGCAGTCAGAGAATAGGACTACAGCCACAAGTTCTGGATTCTCCACCCAACTCTGTCACTAAATTGCTGTGTGGTTTGGACGAAGGTGTTCACAGTCATGGAATTTGTTTTTGTTTCTGCAGCGTCCTATCATCCTCATTTACTAAAAGGTGTTTCAGGCATCAAATTCACTATGTATTTGTAATCCACTTAGACTCTAGCATGAAGTTCATTCTTACAGATCTTAAATACCATCAGGATAAGATACATGAGGGTGGTTTGGTGGAAAAATGCCACCGAAGTGGCAGTTTATGTGAAATCACAAACTTCTTGCATGGTCTAAAATTTATCTATCAAATCCAAAAGCTGAAGTCTGGTGTCAATCCACTGTATCAACAAAGAAAGGAAAAATAAATTTGGAATTTTAATTGATGTTTCAGAATTCAAGTAACACTCAACATGGATCTCATATGAATTATCTGCCCACCTCCATTGCTGCTAAATACCACAGTGTCTAGATTTGATTTTGAAAGAATACCAATGCACACCTTATAAATACTTTTTGTCTTCTTTTTAGGATTAGCTTCGTACATTAGCTGTAAAATAAGAAGGAAAGTTAGATGATCTTTTGTGGAAGATTTTGTTCAGCTGCTTTTTCTTTTCAAAGAAATCACATAAAATAAGTGGAAATCCTGATGAGAATAATTTAAAAAGATTTTTTAAAAGTTATTTATTTACACTGTCGAAACGTTTAACAAAAAAAAAAAAAAACAAGTGTTTATGGAGATAAGGAAAAAAAAACTCTACAACTTAAGGTACAAAAAGGACGCATCATCCCACGTGAACTCACCTTTCCTTCCTCCCTGGGGATTATGACATTCTCGTAGCGGTTGCGGCACTGCTTGGGCGAGCGATAGACTCTGCTGCAGGAGTTAACAACATCACTGACCAGGTCCCAGTTGGGAGTGTGTGCTGGTGACACAACAGCAAGGTTTAAAGGAAGCTCCAGCAGCTGCTTCACTGCCTGCAACAGAGGAAGGTACAAATGCATCAGGTGAGAAATCGCTGCCATCTTCCAAACCTTCCCTTACCCACGTGTGCCCACACACCATTACACAGTGGGACAGCTCAGGGCTAAGGCTCTGTGTTCAGTTAGTCACAGAGAACAAACAAGCATAAGATGCCCTAATGATGTGCAGGGAAACAGGTGGAGATTGGTATGAGAGGGACAGAGAGCTGCTACTCAAGTGCTGGTCTCCCCTCAAAGGTGGGAAGAACCTATAGAATCCTACTAATCTGAATAATAGTAAGTGGTTTCTAAAACAACAATAAGGCTTAATCATACATTTTGTAGTTTAGCCTTTAATTGCTCCTTAGAGGAGCACAAATGGCAGGCAATCTGTTCAGAGTTACGACAGCAAAGTGCCATTAAGAATTAGAAACAATGTTGAAGAGATAAAGTGCAGGAATAAGAACATAATGACAGCAGAAGCTGCAGGTATTGTCTGACCTGCAGAAGTGCCCAGTCTTCGCTGATCAACCACTCTGGATTATCCTGTCCAGCCTCAGTAGCTGGTTTGACAAGAGTTGGCAAAGGCTTTGCAAACTGTGTCTGTTGTTTCAACAAGATGTTCTTCTTTTGCTCTTTGCCCTCTCGGCGCATTTTCAACATCCCTGGGGTTGCTCGATCAAAGAGTGAACGAGGTGGGATAACTGTCTCCCCATGACGCTGCTTCTTCTTTCTACCTGCTGCTAAGACAAAAAATACAGCATTATTGGTAGATACTGCCATTCTTTGATTCCTCTGCCTACAGCTGCAAAATGCTTATACATATACAGAGTATTCCCCACTCCTCTGAAAAGCACAGTCTGGAACTAAACAGAGCCTGTTATAAGGTAAGACCAGCCCTGTCCTGACTGACAAAGTAAAACGTCTGCTTTCTAAAACTGTCCATGTAAGAACACCTTTATGTCCAAAGGGAAGACACACCATAAGAACTGGGCCTTCCAGTGATTCCACTGCTTCAAGGCCATGGTGAGACAAGAATTTTCATCCCTTCACACATGCAAATTTGATCTTTACTGGACCAGATATATAGTAGGTATGAAACCCCCCCACTGATTTTTTAAACTTTCAGCAATAAATCTCAGAACAGCTTTGAGCACACACTCACCAGAGGGATCTGTTTTGTGTCGTTTACGCTCCTTCCTGACATACACTGGAGGCAATTTTGACTCTGGAATGGGGGTGGTATCATACATCAGGCACATAACAGAATCTATATAGATATCATTATCATCCTGAGGTGGAGTAGGAGGAGTCCAGAGCTGCAGAGAATAAAGTCCGTAATTACTGCAATGTTAACTCTCTACTGATCTTTAGGTTTCATAAAACAAAAAGCCCATTTAGGCTGCCTGGTGTTACTTTTACTTACTGGCATAATTTCAGTTTGTCCATCTGGACCTTCATAGACATATTCCTAGACAGCAAAAAGAGAACATAATTCAAATGATCCAACTGAAACCTGAAGGGTAAAGGTATTCTCAGAGCAACTGTTAAGAAATAACTATTTAGAAAAACAAGATTAATCAGCAATTACTTTGTTGTAGGCATCCTCCCGAGTGTAGGTTAGAAGATCCTCTTCATCCTCCCAAAGCATCTTTTGCTCCCTTTCCTTTAACTCCTTCATATGCTGGACTTCCCAAGCTTTCTTTGCAGTTTTCAGATCCATCTAGATTAAAGTCAGACTCCTTAGAAACTTTATATAGCAACAGACGCTGGATTAGAAGTCATCAATATGTAATTTTATAGATAAATATCTAGAACTTTGACATTTTCAGACACAAGAATCCTATAGCAATTTCTTAACAGATACTCCCACAATCATTTAGAAGATATTTCTTGGTCTTTGTTAAGGGTCTTTAAACCATCAATATAAAGCAACCAAAGAATTTCAGTTAAACAATGAAGACAACCAGAACACGGGCTCACTGAAATTAATGAAATTTTCTCCCCTGCTGTCAATGGAGTACAACAAATATTTGCTGAGCCGGGCTGAAAGCAATTCCTCTTTTATAAGAAAAAAATTAAGAACTGACACCTGCTTAAACCAGAGAATCCCAAAATAACGAGCTCTCTGTAAGATATTATGCTGTTCATAAGGTATAGCAAGAAAAGATCACAGAAGTGCCTACAATACATTCCACATCATTGGAGAAACTTCCATTTCATATTGAAAATATAATAAATGTTGTTCTGTGACAGAATAACATGGAAAAGAAAGATTTGTTTTACCTCACTCAACCGTGGCTCATTGTCATCAATCGAACCATGGAAGAGCTCCAGATAATTCAAAGCATACTTCTCAATTGGAGTCAGCTGAGGGAAGTGTCAAAGGGAAAAAATGTTACTTTGACCATAATAAAAGAAATGTTATGTGAAGTATCAAAGCTCTCCTTAAATCTCATTTTAACTGTCTAAATCAGCGGGAGAGCTTCCTTCCATTTAATGGGAGAAACAACAAAGTTGCTTTAAGGTCAGACTGCAAAGAAATTGAAACATTTGAACTAAAGATTACTTTTTAGCCAGATATTCAAGGGAAGTCAAGGTACCTGATCCACAACAGCAACTAACTCCTGCAGCTGCGAGGGCTCTTCAATGTATTTTGTCTCGCAGAGCTCTGAGATTAAAGGTTCAATGCTTGACTCAGATCCTATTTCTTGTATGTGATCATTTGACTCCTCATCCTCTCGTTCAATGCTGTTGAGGGCCTTTCAGAGAGATATATATTAAAAATAATTAAGACTTCAAAAATATGGAAAGAAACTCCATAAGGAGTTCACTGAAATGAAACACAAATTTCTGAAATCTCTGCTGCAGCAAGAGAAACAATCCCAGAAATTATAAAACTCAGCTTTGGGCTTTTGGAAGTTTGGTCACAAGGCAAATGACAAAAGAGCATAAAATTACCAGAAAAAGAGACTGACAGAATTTACCCAAATAAAATGGGATTAGTCAGCTTTTTAGTACTACTCATGTTGTATGGCTGTATTTTTAATGTGTGTGTTAAGCATTACCTCTATGAATGGTCTTGCAACTTTAGGTGAAATATTTTCTGCTGGAGACGGCTCTTGAGAAAGTACTACAAATTCTTCTGCTTTCACTCTAAATCCAGAATCCTCCATAGGAGAATGAACCTCAAACAATTCCTGAATTGTTTGCTTGGTAAATAGAAGGGAAAAAGAGAAATACATTCAGTTTTAGGGAGCATTCTATTTTTTTTTTCCATATCAGGAGTGCCAGCTGGGATAGTCTGGCTTCACCAGTGCAGTCACTGTCTCATGTATCTTCAGAGCAGCAATTCAGAGACTATCTCTCTAAATATCTAAACTTATTTCACATTTTTAAAGCTGTTGAGACCTTCACCTTTACAAGCACTGCAAAATTTTGCAGCCGGGTGAAGAAACCACAGTATATTAAGTCGTGGGTGATGTCTGTGCATCACTATGCAAATAACAGAACAAAACAGATGGACAATATTTGAAAGAATGTGGCCCCAACACTGAGAGTTCAAGCAATCATGAAATCCAATATGCTTCCTTATTAATTCTAGCCCAGACAGACTTCTACTAAACTGCTATGAAACACTCCAACCCAGACGCTTGAATTTATTAAACTCTGCGACATGGTGTTTCAATGCATTCTGAATATTAACTTACCTGTGTTAAAAAGGCCATTGAATAGTCATTTCCCTGAGCAGCTACTTCTCTGATCAAGTCCTTTGTGCCATTTTTCAGAAGTTTCTCTTCTACAGAATTACCACTGACAAGCCTAAAAAAAGAAGGGAAAAAATGTAGAAATCTGGTAAGTAATTTCCAAACCATCTTTCAGAAACAAAAAGACAAACTGTCCTTAGAGAATACCACTACATGCTTAAAATGTGGTAGTATGTGAGAGGTTTTTTAGTTATGGTGAAGGCCCAGAAAAAAACACACTACCACCTTTACTTTAGAGCTTTCTTCTAATAGTCTATGTAATTAAAAAAAAAACAAAACAAAAATCAACAATGAAGAGGATGGCTTAAAAAATTCCATGTAGACTAACCAAAAAAACCCACGCAGGTATGATTCATTTATTACCTGGGGTGTTAACCCCCCCATACTTTTTCATAGGATACCCTGGCATCTTTATTATTGAAGGGAGGTGGTTTTCAGCACTGTTTCCACTTTATTCCAGATCATACAGGGCAGCACTATCTTAACTAACCTCACATTAAAACATGCTAAAGAGCAGATGTTGACTGTCACCATCACCTGTATATATGGATATCTTTACATCTCCCAATTCTGTCACACCATTCCTGAGCTTTTGCATCCATCACTGGGTTCAGATCATTGTCATAGAACACAACAGTGTCTGCCTCGACAAGATTGACTCCCGTGGAACGGCTGTGAGAGGAGAGGATGGCACAGAAAATGCGCTTGTCTCTGTTGAAAATTTTCATAAGCTCCTACATAAACAGAATAAAAGCAAGGACTGAATACACCATACACCAAAATAAAATACCACACCAAATTCACTACAGCCTAATAAAAAACTGGATGAAAGCACATCAAGTGTTTCAAACTGAGTACAAAACAAGGCAAATTGCCTTTCCTTGCTGTAGGGTATAAAACCCTGGGGAGCACATATTGCTGTGCCAGTGGGCAGCTGGTAGGGAACACTTACCTGTCGTTGTTCCTGGTTGGCATATTCATCAATCCTCACAAAGGTGAGGAAATGGAAATTCAGGAACAACTCCAGAATGTCCAGCATCAGAATCATCTGCGACAAAATCAGCACACGGCGCCCTTCAGATTTCAACTTCTGAAGCAAGACAGCAAGAGCTTCTAATTTTCCTATAATTCAAACAGAAAAACCAATGTTGGTTTTATACAGAAATTCCATTAATGTGATAGACAACATTACTGAAATCTTGTCAGCAAATGTCCTTTACCTGAGTCATACTGCACCAGCCGGAGGTCAGGGAACTGCAGCAAGTGAGGAGTTGTCAGCTGTTGCAACTGATGCAAGTGTGGAGCTGCCTTCTGCCTCAGGTTGTGCTTAAGGAGTTTCAGTCTGTGGCTGTATGAAGGGGGAGGATTTGCTACATAGAAACATGGGGGAGCAGCAACTGCAGCTGGCAACACGAAGAGAGCCCTGTGAAAAGCATCAAAACAAGGTAAAACTGATTTAAAAAGCTACACACAAAATGATCATCAATAATCATAGGCACAGCAATAAAAGTCAGTCTTGGCTAAACAGTCTGCCTACATCTCAGGGTCTTAACTCCTGCTGGTTGGGTCCAAGCAGTACCTATTCAAGTGAATCCAAAGCATAAGAATGTAAGCCTAAGTATGGTCAGCTGAACTTGGGCTTGAAATTAGGAAAGAGGCACTGAAAACACTTATTTATAAAGATCCAAAGGAAACAGACGTGACTTATTTTTACTTCCATGCTGCACATCATTTACTGCTAAATAAACCAATCTAAACCAAATAAGCTCAACAGAAATAAAGTTTTAAGCCTTTTTGAAAAGTGCTTTAGAATAATTAGACGTGTAAAGGTTTGTTAGGCAGAGTCACTCATTACCTGTTAATAAGATCCTTTAGAGATTCCTGTTGCTGAAGCAAACCCAGGATCATTTCCCGCAAGGGGTTACTCGGGCCTCCGGAGGCACTTGAGGAAAGGCAGCAGTTGACAAAGCCAGCCCACCTCCAGCTGTTGGCTTCACTGGAAGGCAGCTGGGAGGCCTTTCTGTCCCCAGCCAGGGAGCAAAGGCTCAGCACGTCCCGGCCGTACATCGGGGCCCGCGAGCAGCGGCGCTCATTGCCCGAGAAGATCCTGTCCAGGCGCTCCTTCAAGAGCCGGTTCTTCTCCTCGAACGTCTCCTTTGCCAAGAGAAGGTGAGTGAAAACCACATTTGCTGCTCATCACAGTCAGTGAGGGATTTGAGGTTCTTTAGAATTAAACTATCAAGGTCAGAGTATAGATCCTAGAGTAGAACTACTACTTAGACCAATTATTAAAGGTATACATTTCAGATAAAATCTGAAGACTACAGCTGAATTCAGTTCATATTAAAGAGTCAGTTCTACCTTAGTTTAGTATCTTCTAGCTTTTTAAAGGTAAATTTTAGCAGCTTTTGATATATTCTTGGTGTTTCCCTGTATTTTGTAAGTTGCTCGAGGAACTTTTCCAAAAACTTGTTAAGATTAGAAATCTATAAAAATTTGCATGATTGCCATTGTGTTCAAAACACAAAAAACCTACACGATTTCTTTATTTATGCATCACTACATAATTAAAATACATTACAGTTACAAGAATCTGTCTATCACAGCACAAGAAAGCTGTCAGCTGCTTTTATACACCAGATTATTTTATCTACGCATTACAAATGCAAATGCATCAGATCTGTCAACCTGAAACATGGAAAGAAGCTGGGATATTTACCTACTCTGTAATCATCAAAGTTCCTATTTAATTCCAGCTTTGCAAGTTATAGCTTTCAACTATTACATAGACTTAACAGTGATTCCAAAAAGTTGTGTTTCCACAAAACAATAAAAATTGAGTACCTGTGACTGTCCATGCAAAGGTGCTGGTTTTAACACTGCTCCCATATCACCAGATGGCAAGTTAGTAACTGTAGCTCTACCTGGAATACAAACTGAGGATAAACCTTGTGTTTATAAATTTATTAGTCTGAAAGCTGGTCTCTTTATTATTTTCAATAAGTAGACATTTCATACCTGTAACACATCATTGCTGCAGACAAATTTTTAGTCTAAATGTCCATTGAGTATTGCAAATTTGTACTTTGTTATACATCAAATCTCTGACAGATGTTTACACTAACTGTTCTCACAAAAATCCAAGATAAATCAATGGAATTTTGCTTTGTACAAGCAAAGTGCTGTGCTCCATTTGTACTTTATTCAAAATGTCATGTATGGTACAATAGACAATGACATTTAGAAAATGTTAATATGAACACAATAGAAAATAGAAAATGTTCTAATTCAGGAAAAAATTGTTTTAACTTATCTTGAGCAAATTATCCAAGATTTTTCAGAGAACACATCAATTGAGTGTATCTACAAATTGGTGAAATCATATGATGGAATCTCAGTAGCATTCTTGCGATTTCAACTCTTAGCAGATGTTTACCCAGACAGTTAACTACACTGTAAGAACATCACAGCATTTTCAAGGAATGGTTTTTTATATCCCAAGAAAATTACAGCAGATGGCCATTTTCAGGGAATGAACTCTTGGTGTCACATTTATCTTCATTTAATAATCTGCTGTTTTGCTGTAAATACATTAATTTCTCCATTATTTTTGATCAACATCTTGGTTGTGTTTTTAAGCAAGGAACTGATCACATTTATGCCAAGGCACCAAATATCTAAGCCACGTTTGCAGAGGGAAGTGGAAAATTGTAGCTCAATCAGCTAGGCAATTGAAAGAAATTAGATAAAAGCAAAATCAATGTGGAAAAATGGAGAGAATCACTGGACATTCTCTTCCAGTATAAAAAATTATCACCCTCGATTTTTCCTTGCAAAAATTAACGAAGTATTTCAAATTTAGTTCTTCCCAAAAAAATAAACAGAAAGGCAAAACTGGTAAAAAAAATCTATAATGAAGTTACATGCTCTTCTAAGTTTGTACTAAAAATTTTATTAAAACTCCAGCACACACCAAGTACAAACTGGAAGGATTTGCCTCATAGTTTACCCACTTCTGAGCTCGACTTACAAAATTATGATCTGCAACAATTTGGATTTATATACAACTGTGATTTTAGCAACTGAACAGTTAGCCAGAGACACTTCTTCAAGCTGGAAAACTCACCTTGCTGTGTGACTGCAGTGGAAGTTGGGACACCTGCCTGGTGCTGGTTTCCTAAAGCGTTCAGGGCGTTCTGCACAGTTCCTGCCTGGGAAACTGTCTGCATGACCACGGGGCCCTGAGGCCTCAGGTACTGCTGCCCAGGGGCTGACACAATCTGAAGGACACTTCCTGTAGTGGAGGATTTTAACAGACATTAGGGTGGAGTAAGTGGAAAAGAATAAGTGTTCTCTAGCAAAATCTATTAGTGTTGCAAGTTGATCATTACTACTTCAAGCTGTTAAATTTTACCAGACACGTTGGTTACACCAATCTGCCAAAAAAGAGGGAAACACCCAAGTATTCATAGCTGAAGAGGAGTTTCATGGCACAGGGGTATCATTCTAATCTAGGTATTTATACAAATAAAATCCAATCAAACAAAAAATCTTCACTTAACATTCCCTTTACTTATTTTGTTGGCCACAGAGAATCAAGATATGCTGGCTCTCCTAAATTTGGTTCTACACACCACCAGCAAGGGAGATTTGAGAACAAAATGGATTGTAAGCAGAGCACTCAGCTCAGGGCAATAGTTGGGTCAAAATTCAGAAGCATGCCAATCTTGAAGTATTATTTACACAATTTCAGAATAAACTAAGAATGTTCTCAGTTCTTCTGTCTCTGCTCAGCAGGGAGTTCATATCAAATAATGCCTCGCTTTACATTAGCTGCACTGCATGGGTGTGAAAACAAATCAATTACTAACATTTTTGAAATACAATACAGAAAAAGAAAGTAACAATGTCTTTCATTTGATAGGCATTTATCTTTCAAACCAGGACTACCTTGGCTCACAGAAAATAGGAAGAACAGGACGGTATAAGCACTGGGGATGAAAAAATCTCCAGCAACAAAGAACGTGGTGCCTATATCAAAACATGAGCATTCTGAATAATGGAAAACTGCCTGTGTTGAAGTAAGTACCTTGTAGCTGCAGGGGCTGCCCTGCAGTGAGCTGGCGGAGCTGACTGTGTGACAGAGTGAACTTGTTCCCTTGGAACTGCAGAGTCACTGGGGTCTCTGGCTGAGCGATCCTGCCTTGTGCTCCTGCTATAGAAGCCAGCTGGGCTATTTTTACTACCTCACCACCTGTTAAGGAGGGAAACAGGCATTAAAAAAAAAAATCAAAGTGGGAGGCGAATTGTTCAATATTCACAATTCTACATTTTGGTTAGTAAACTGGTGCTGAAGCGCCTTCCATGCATAATTATAATTAGTGCATCAAAAGTGTCATATAGAAGTTAAGCAGGTATTGCTTTCTATATTTGTTGGACAAACTGGAAAGAAGCTGATTGTTTAAAGGGTAAGAACATCAACATTTTAGAAATTACCACTTTCATTAGCAAAAAAGTTAAGAGCTACCTGAAAACTCATGTGACACTTTGTAACAGAACAAGTATAGACATTAAAGTGAATTTCCACTGCCTTTTCAAGAGCATGAAGGAAGGTTTAAGGAAGAAATTAAAATATTCCTATGTGTGGCACATTAAATGCACATGTGAAATTTGGTGATGAAACATGATTTATTTTAAGCAATCCGCATTTAGACAAACCAAAAAGCTTTGAAGTGGCAAGGACCAAGCTTTTTGTGATTTAAATGCAGAAAGGTTAGAGGCATTTCGGCATTAAGTTTTACGATATTGGTGTGAAAATTCAGCTTTTGTAAAGGCAGTGCATTACCCCAGAGATAAAATTAATACATCAGTGCTCAGTACTCTCTACACATGCTAATAGGCAGTGCACATACAACCTTAAAGCAAAGCCTCATCGCTTTTCTCTGCCTAACAGTGTCGACGCTCCTCTCCGCCAGAGAGGCCTTTAGCAGATGGATTAGTGTTTAACATGAAAGGAATAATTAGGAGAGAGCTAAAACATTTGGTCTGAAGGAAGTCTTGCCAGCAGAAGAAACATGCAGAAATAGGAGATTAAGTTGACACCGCTAATGTATGTCCACAGCAATTCTATTGTTTCTTATCCAATTTTCGATTTTCCTTGGTCATAAAAGCAACGTACTGAGCAAGGCTAATCAGAAGAGTGAAAAAAAAACAACGATTCTGTACACATTTTAGGGTGCCTAGTAACTTAACCTCATTGTAGTACAAAGGTGGGAGAAACCTTGAAAGGGGAGGCCACTTACTAGGCAACCGTGCCTGGGCCTGAGAGGTCAGTACGAGCCTCTGAGGCAGCACACTCTGTTGGATGGTGTGCGGGGGGGGCTGTGGCTGTGGCTGGGGCTGGCCCGGCTGCGGGGCCGGCGCAGAGGTCTGGCCCCGCGGTTTCACAGGGTTGGCTGCGCTAGTTGCTGTGGTGAAGGTCGCTGCGGGCTGGTGTCTTGGAGCACTGGTGGAAGCCTGAGTTGTCTGAAACTGTGCTGCTGCGGCTGCAATCGATAAGGGTTGTTTGTGCAAGCTGTTAGAGGTTTTAACTCCGCTCTTTTTAAACAACCTGCATTAAAAAGAAACCTTCCAACAGGATAATCAAACGGCTACAAGAACGGCTTTGTCCTTACAGACTGGGATTTCTAGCCACACCTCTTACTCCATCCTATTTTTACAACATTATCTACTTGGAAAGCATTGTTTAAAGGCTAAATAAATACAGAGAAAGCACTGTACATTCCCATCTTTGACAGAACATTACACGTCTTCGGGGGGTTTAAATACCAACTGTGGCATATTTACTCCATATGCTAACAGGTTACACAAAGCTTAGTTTTGCATTATACTGGCAGATCATACTGGAGAAACTAGCAGGGAATTTTACTGGCAATTAGTCTGTTGGTATTTTTAAGCCATTAGTATTCTAGACCATTAAGCTAGAGGGAAAAGGAGTTCTATTAAACAGACTAATTTGTATCTGTCTATGCTGAGGTGCAGGTGACCAGGGTGGCACTGACTCCCTTACCTTGATTTGAAGACACTGTAGCTATGGGGGATCTGCCTCGCACTTGGCCCTGCTGAGTCACCGTCGCCGTGGTCACCGTGCGTTGGACTTGAGTGCTTGGGAAAACTACAGTCCTGCCCTCAGGCTTCTGACCATACTGAACTGGCTGGAACAACCTGGAAAGAGCAGGAAAAGTCAAAGTCTACAGGAAGATCACAGTTTGGCCTTTAGAAACAAACACTGTCCCATGAGGAGCATATAAACTGATCACGTCAGATGCTAATCTTCCTGCAGAAGACTCATCACTTCATAAGCTTCCTGAGTAAACATTGTAGAAAGTCATTTTGCTAAATCCAAGAAAGAAAACTTTTACTGCCATACACCCAGCTTAAGGCAGAGTGCTTCAGAATTACAACAAACATCTTAAAGTGGCTAGGTCAATATCTGGGAAAAGATATATCTGAAGATATCTGAAAAAAGGGCTCCCACATAATCTCCAGAGAGACATCAATATGCTGCAGGTCATCAGGCAGCTCTCCTGCATTAGAAAATCAGTTCTACATTACTTTGAGAATGCTACTGCACTAGAGGAAAATACTTTAAAAAAAAGTACTGCTATAAAAATTCATATGTCTCTTACATAGCAGTGAGAGCAGACACTGCAGGTCCAATTTAGTCTTGAATTAATTTGCTAATTCTGCAAAACAACACTCAATTGCCATAAACAAGGTCCAAGAACAAAGCTCGTCTGCTGCTGAAATAAGGATTATGGGAAATCCATCAACAAACTTCAAATGGCATTGCATGCCTCAAAGAACAGAATTCTTACTTTCAAAATAACACGAAAGCAAGAGAAAAATCAAATGCAAAGGTAAGCCTGAGGTTTTGTGTGAATCCCATTAGCAGAGATGCAGAGAGAACTCATTAAAGACTGCAACAGAACCACCTTTTGCTGCTGTAATTCTAGCTTAGGAGTACAGGTGTACACACCTGCTTGGTTTGAGCTTCACTGGGTTGGGCCTTGCTGGTGGTGGAGGGGAGCTGTAGATTTCTTCAATCAGCTTTCTAGTAACCTTTTGTTTTGGCAACATTTGTGCTTCATAATGAGTCATTTTGTCTTCCATTCCAATGAGATCAAAAAGAGACAGGTCCGATTCCTAGGGATTTCAGAAAATTGTTTGTTTTATATGATGACCCAAACAGTTAAGTCCTCTTTATGTTCAATGCTGAATCAAGTTTCTATATATTTACTTTTAAACTTGAAATAAATAGTGTAAGTTCAAGAAATAAACTATTAATTATTAGCCAAAACTGTCTAGAAACCTTAGAAATAAATCTTAAGCTGACAGTCCCATTTTAAGCATTAGAAGAAAAAGAACTGAAATCATTAGCCAGTTATGGAAATGAAAGCAAAACACATTTAACAATTCTTCATATATCATAGTTTCCAAATAATTAAATAGAATTCTTTGAAGGTTAACTATCAAGCTTAAATGCCAAACTACAATTTAGGAGTAGAAAAATATGAAGGATGGAAATAAAATTAAACAAAAAATGTCAGCTGTTCCATTACTCATACTTTTTTTATATTTTTTATCATGTCAAGGAGTGGGATCACTTGTTTAACAATAACAGAAATAGTGGCACTTCAAATGGATTGACAGAAGGGTACTAATTTAGTCATTGTAACACAATGTTTATGTGAAAAAGTCTTGCTTTCCTTCAGCTAGTGAAAGCAAAAAGAAAATTGCAGAATGCCATAAATAAACACAGTGCTACCCAGAGTGACTTCAGTGCTGGAGAATTCCTGCAAACATGAGCATAATGACAGCAAAGGTAATTTTGCTTTGACCAAGTTGTTCATGAAAAATTACTGGTTACAAACCACTTGAACAGTTCAAACCCCTATGACAAAAAAAAGAGATACAGCAAGAACACACCTGGTGTGAGAAAACACACATACAAGAAAACAATAGTAAGTATTGAAATTCTGCCAGGGCACTAAGAGAGGAAAAAAACCTTAACTTTTCTACTGACCTTCCAAATATCCCTTTCCAGGGCTCGCAGCACCAGAGAGGCTGTTCTGTATTCCAGTGTTTCTGATACAAAAGGGGAGCTTGAAAGGCGGGGGTTTATCAGATCAGGATGGTTACAAATCCGCTGCAGCTGCATCAGGACATGCAGGACACTGATGAAGTGTCCACTTTTGAGGGCTTCCTGGGTTCTACCAGATAAATTATACAGAAAGACATTGATTTATGTGCAGCTTTTATGGAGATGTCCCTAAATCAGCAAGGTAAGAATGAGCAATGCAGTATGTTATGCAAAAGTCTTAGAACAAGTTTAGATTTCACTGAGGTCTTCTGCAGTATTTTAAGCAGCACTGTACCAAAAGTAAACTTGGAAAAGTGAAACCTAAAGACCCAGTGCTGCCTTACAATCAAATACAACCTATCCAGCTCCCTATCCTCTCCCTGCTTAGTTTCTGTTTCACCCCTGCACCTATCAATTACCACTGGTGGGGGTGTGGTGAGGAAAAACTCTGGGCTTTAAAAAAATGAAGAGGCACTCATGAGATACAAATGTCAAAACAATGCAGCAGAAGACCTGACCATCATAACTCGATTCTTAGGTTCCAGAGTCAAATACATGTTTTTCACAAGGCCATAGCATCACCTACTGTAATTCTAGTCTATAATGCAATCACATTTTATTCATGGGTCATAATGGAAAATTTCAGAGAAACAATAAAACACTTCCCCCCAGGACAACCATTTCCTTCCTTGCTTAAGCACTGAAAGTGACAGCATTTTATACTGTTTCAAGCCCTTACCCTGGCTGCAATATGACATCCTCATACATGGCTTTCTGTCGACTAGACAGACGGCACTTGAGCACGTGTTCGTATTTCTTTGTGAGCTGCTTTTCAACATCCCTCTTTGATCTCCGCAAAATAAACGGCTGAATCATCTGAAACGTTTCAGAATTCAGAGGAAAAAAAAATTCTCACTTCAAAGAGTTTTTAACAGGAAGCTAAACTTATTCACACCTAACAGATTTGATGTGATGAACTGCATATGCTATATATAATCATATTGCTATGCACACAGTTGTATAGACACTAATTTGCTCTTTAATTTCTGCATGTCATGCTTCAAAATCTGAGCCCTGTATAATTTTTAAAAGAAATCTCCACACTCATCTAGTAGCAGAACCCTCTGCTTTCAGCAGGATTTTCTGTCTAAACTGAACAAAGTGTTAGAAAGGACGCAAATTCTGATCTGAAGCAGATATTTTTATTCCCCCTGTCCTCAACAGCATTACTACTGTAGTAGGACAAATGAGAAAAAATGACAACGTACTCTGTGCAACCTGATGACCAGTTTATGGCAATAATCCTGGTTCTCCTCATTAGGTGCTTTTACTGGAAAATCCAGGTAAGGTCTGGAAATTCCCGGAATCAAAAAATGTACCATGGTCCACAGTTCCATCAATGTGTTATGCAAAGGAGTGTCTATCAGAAGCAAACGATGCTGGCTGTGAACAAAAGAAGATTTTTAATTGACTGATTACCGTGCTTTTACATTTGTCAGATACACAGAAGAATTATGTAGATATAATGAAATTAATCCTAGGATTAAGTATCTTTTCAATCTTGAATATACCACCAAATAGCTTCTTCATTGCAGAGTATAAGAACATGCAAGGGAACCTGTCTGGGAGCACAGAACACCAGCAAAGAAGAATTACAGTGATATGATAGTGGAAACAAGAAGATCTCAAGCATTTCTCTAAAACCTGATGGTTTCAAATAAAAGCATTTCTCTATAGGTGCATGTTGCTCAGTAATTTGGGCAACCAAGTCAAGAGAGTTTTTTACAATCAGTTTTAAGAGAACTGTGTGACATGAAAAGAGAAAAACCCACTGGCAGCAGGAAATCAATTCTCTGCTCTGTACCTGCGGAGATTGAAAAGTGCCTCCCAGTGTTTCTCAGTCATATTCTTTATTTGCTGCATCTCATCTACTATTAAGTATTTCCATCGCATTTTCATGAATGCTGTGTGGCCTTTGAACAGCTGCTTGTAGGAAGTGATGCACACATTGAAGCTGTTGGGCTCTGTCCATTCCTATAGAAAAGGAAAGAAAGGATGAGACAGAAAAGTCAAGGCAGAACTCTCAAGTATCTTACAACCAGCTACTTCTTTATTTAAAAAGGACAAATAAGACAGACACATACAGGCTAAATGTCTCAGCAATAGTGTAAGAGTTGCAAAATACAGCACCTGTCTTTTTGCCCTAAGTTCTCTTTGGCTCCCAAAGTAGAGAAGTATTTTCAACCCTGGGCACCAGCGTTTCAATTCCAGCTCCCATTTCAGTATGTTACAGCTCCGGACAACAACAAGGTGAGGGCCCCAGTTCCCTACAGAAGGGGAAACACAGTAGTTGACACTGGAAAGACACTCAGTACAATGTATGTGGCTTATATTTTCCCTTGATTTTTTAAGTGCATTTCACTAACTTAATCATTAGAAGTGAGATCCAATAACAACAGGTGTATTTTAATGACTAATCTACTGCTGATCATTAAACAATTTATAAGGCTTTCCTGTACTAGTAAGAATTTAGAAGTAGTCAGAAGAATCTCTAGAAGGTAACAGGTTGGTAACAACAAAATATCAGAAAGTTATTCTGACACAATCTTACTCCTATCATTAACTAAAGCCTGATATGGTTCAGTAGGGAAAAAAAAGTGACCCTAGCCTACAATTCACAAAGATAATGCTGGCCCAGTACCTGTCTAAAACTGTTAGCCAAATGAACTCACCTTCATTACAAGCCAAATGGGCAAAAAATGCAATAATTTGCACTGTTTTTCCAAGCCCTGCCTCATCTGCCAGGATGCCATTGAGATTCTTCCTGTACAGCTTTGCCAGCCAATCCAGCCCAATCTTCTGATATTCTCTGAGAGACCCATACAACAGTGATGGAGTGTTGTATTTTACCTGTAACATGATATTTTTTCCTGAGTTAAATTTACAGAGCATGGCATAAAGCATAAACATTCTATAAGTAACTCGGAAACAAAAAAAAGCAATTTCTTGCTAAAAGCTACATAATAATGAAGAAAAAAGCACTCTTTATGCAAACATCAGCACACAGGGCAGCAGAAAATAGGGATTCTTACTGCTGTTGTTATCCTAGAGCTGCCTTTAGGTAACAACATCTCTGCTGCAGCAGCGACCTCCGCTATGTCTCGCACATTCTTCTTGGGAGGACTCGATCTGTCCATGCTCTTGTACTGGTCAATGCTGAGAAGGGAGTCTATGAGGACAACTTCTTTCTGGGGACTTTCCCTATCAGACATGTGGTCTTCCATTTCTGGGAGAGAAGAGAAAAATTACAGTGGTATCTAAAATAAATTTCAGTAGCAGTTACCCAAAGGAACTGAGATAACCAGGATTCAGACATGGGTCTAAAGGAGGCAGCTAACTTTTAAAAGCAATTCTATGATTTTCAAGCTAGGTCAGGTAAAATGCAAACAGCATAAGCTCAGGTTCATGTACATGTTCTGGACATCCACACTAGCTGGGATAACATGACCACCAGCTTTTCGTAACTTCTAGGGAGGTCCTCTCATTCTATTTAAAACCTATCTTCAAGTATGCAGTTCTATCATCATGTTAGCATAGAACAGAGGTGTAATGATAGCTACCTATGAAGTGTGTTATTTAATTCAGTGTATAGAAGCTTTTCAACACCTCAGCATTGTTCTTGAAAATCTCACACATCTTCACTTTAAGACAGGCAAACACTGCCCTCTTTTCACAAACTCTGAAATTTTAAATGTGATTCACTCAATGTGCATTTTCCTTTAGAACAAAATGTCTTTTCACAGAGTCCTGCAGAACCAAGCAACTTATTTCACCTTGTAAATCAGCACGACTCCTCCTAAACATAGAGTAATTTACCTTCCTCACTGCTCTCCTCCTCACTGTCAGGCTTCGGCTGGGGCCAGTGAAAATTTTCTGCAAAGGCACCTTCATACATCTTCACCAAATCCTCCAGAGGCAATTCAGCTGAAGGTCATTAAAGGATGGAAGTTTAAAAATACCAAAACTTGGAACAACAGATACTATTAATTATAATCACATTACATTCTTCACAATTGCATAAAGCCAGTTCTCTAATCAGAAGTTAATTTCAGAAGTAATTATTAAGTGAATGATGGCAGTATTTATTTAATAACCTTGATTACAGAGAATATTTGGCATTACACCAAGTAGCTTGCTCTCATACTTTGCTTTTTACTGTGTTACACCCTACAACCCTCAGTAAACCCCCAGTTGGGAAAGCAGGGGCATCAAACCCAGCTGAATGGTTGGAATGTAAGACATCAAAAGTTTCAAAACTGAGTTTCAGAACTGAGTTGTAACTCCAGGATCCCTTGTCTGAGCTGTTAAAGTAGGAATGTAGATGCTGGCAGTGGCCAATCAATCAGCAAACATTCTCATTAGGAAACTGGCTGACTGGCCAAGGGTTATAATCCCTCCAACTGGCCAGTTCACTGCAGCCACTAAGCTGCTAAACAGAGCAAACAAACAGATTTGGAAACCGCGTGTTCATCGCCAGGCACGCTCAGCCTCATGGGCAGCCTGCCTCCAAAAATCTGCTTTTACCAGGGTAAGTGACACATCTCTGTGGGGTACTTTACACACACCAAGCTCAGCATAGTAATTACATTGCTAATGAGAGAGCTGCTAGCCAGAGCACTGTCCCTAAAAGCTCTTTATCTTCAAATATTTATACCCCCCTTCAAGATCAGCACTTAAGTGGCCTTTTGGACCTACCAAATCAGTCACAAAACCCTTCTGAGATACTCAAGACAGCTGATGATAAAACTTCCACGTTCAATCTGATACAACCATGGTTTTAAGTGTTTATCATGCACTCCTAGAACTCAGGTTGTGAGTCTTGGTGTAAGGTTTTAATGCAGTGCTTCACTAGAGAACCATGTTTTCTCAAGCCACCAGGTGTGGTAACTAGGACTGCTTTATAAAGTGCAGATGTCCATCATCACCCCATAAACTGCTGCAGCTTTCCAAACAGAAAAAACTAAATACAGACTACACAGGACTGAACATCTGAATGCACACAATTTCCCAGCCCTAATCCTCTTTACAAATCTAACAAGTGCTGTGTGTTTCCAGCTGCTGTTTCAGAGCCCAGCCCAGAGAAGAATCAAGCCACATGCCTACCTTCTTTGGCTAGATTAGACAACTCAGTTTGATGGTTTATGTTTCCTTCTTTAGCTTCTTGTTCTTCAATTGTTTCTTCTTCATCTTCAACTACAAGAAAAACAAATACAAATCTTGGATTAAAACTACACAATAATTCAGGAGGCTTTTAATTCTACACCCCTAAAGTGAACGAGCACAGAATATTCAAAGTCTGCAGGATTTAAAAAGAATTAAACATGTATGGAACACAAGATAATCTGAGAGCAACTATATGCAGTATTTAAAAGATAAATGAACAGGAGAGGAGCACTTCTGCCTCAGGACAGAAGGCAGTTAAGTGTTGATTGACATTATTCACCACAGGTTGTTCTGTAGCTTTAAACAGGGGAGTTCCTTTGTCAGGAACATGACAGAGTGGTCACCACAAGAAAGGACCCAAAGCAGATGGGTATTTCAGTCTAAAATCCTCAAAAGAACTTCAAGACCATTAGTAAGGCCTGACAAATGAAGTAATGAGGACAGAAAGCATTAAAACTCACCAATAATGATGACAGTATAATTTTCAGGAAAATGTTTTTTTCAAATTTTCACTGGGGCCCTTTTAGGGATAATTTGCTATTTAACTGACTATCTAATGTCTCTAAGAAATAAATGAAGGTTGGTACTTGGTATATGAAAAGCACTGCACTCACACAGTAACAGACTGCAAATCTGTGAGTTTAATATTCAACTTATGTACTATGCTATGGATGCAAAATTTTGAGATGTGACTTACCTTCCTCATCAGTCAAAGACGTGCTTGCCTTTCTTTTCCTTCCAGAAGATGAACCCCCCTAGCATTAAATAATTGTAATATTTAAAATCATAGAAAACAAAAGATAAGCACAGGGCTTTGTTTTTTAAAGAAAATAAAACATGCCTTGCAGTCCCCAAAGCATTTACTGATAGACACTTAACATCTATTAGCACTTCCCTGGTCATGCCAAACCAGAAACTCTGCTTCTGAACTGATGGGAGTGTGCAGTCAGCCACTTCCACTGCTTGTGGGTCAAATTATTCAGGTCCAGCTGTGGTACAAAACTTTTACCCAGGCTGGCTCAAGAACTAAATTTTTTCACTAGTCTATAAAAAAGGGATATGGCACAGGCCTACAATTGTCTCAGCTGTCCAGTGCCCTCTGTAGAATTGTTCAGCCTGTGCCAGTTAACTCTCACAGCCAGTGCTGGGGCACAGTTTGGCTGATAACACATGCTCAGGCTTGTTCCTAGCAGGAAATTCAGATGCAGGCATTCTGCTTGGTGGAGGGGGAGTATTTCAGCACATGGGCATCAGCTGTGCCATGACAGATGGCTCAGGGCCTCAGATCCCTTGTCCATTTTTTTCTAATTGCACAGATGCAGCCAAGGAGTCCTTAGCACACATTTCATCCAGGGAAAAAGACATCCATGTTTCATTCAGTTTGATCCATTCTTTAACATACACCTTCATCTCTCAGCACATAAATCTCTGCTGAACACCTGAAAACACATTCCATGCCCCACAAAGTCTACCCCTGGCTACTGTAGATGAAATTCTTGCCCAAATCTGACAATTAATTTGTACAGTTTTTTGGTCTTCAATCTCTGAATGAATGATTCACAGCCACTAAAGACATGTGCCAACCACAGTCCACTTCCCTTCCTAATCAGAAAAGAAAAATTATGCTTGTGCTTGTGACTGAATGTTCATTTGTCAGTAACTACAGTGAAATCTTTTTATCATCACCATGTATTTAAAAAAAAATCACCTTTACCAAAACTTTTTCACATATGTAGTCACATTTCAACTAATTTGATGGCTTTTTTAAAAAACAGAAAGACTTACCATTTCACTTTCTTTTTCCAAATAAAGGTCTTCTTTTGTATCCTTACCTGGAAAATTATTACACTTGATATATGTATTTATCACTTAGCAATTTTACATTTCTTACATGAACTTTTAAATGTATTCAAAGTCAAACACAAGAAGTATTAACAAAATCTAGCACAAAAACATAAAAACCCATAACTCATGATTCAGATCTATTCAAAACCTATTATTAGCAACTCACAATTTTACTGCCAACAAGATTAACCTGCACTGAGTGAAAAACAATATAAAACAATATAATCAGAATTCAGACTATATTTCTTACAAAATGGAATACAATTACCTTTCCTTGAAAATCTCTTTAAATTCAAAGCTTTCTTCCTTTTCTCTTGAAATTCAATTTGCAGTTTAATTTCAACAACCTGAAATGTAAAGCAAGTCTAATAAAGCACTTTTATTTTACAAATAAACTACTGAAGATGAAAAAAACACCACAAATAGCAAGAGTCTTAGTGAGTGGGTACTTCACCTGCTCAATGTTAGACCAGAAATACTCTATTTCTCTAGCAATGGATGCTGCAATCCTCCTCAGTTTGTTCTGTTCTTCCCTTTTAGCTCGCTCCTCGTTAAGTTTCTTTTCTTCATGGTAACGAGCCACAGTTCTTACCATCTAAAATACCATGAAATACTGAATTAGATTACCTCAAAATACATATCATTGCATTTCTTAAAATTATAGTAGTTAGCAGCAGCCAGATGTTGACCATAGCTTTACACACATAGCACTTACCTTCAATATTTTTAATTCTTACCATGCCAGTTAAAGCAACAGACATGAAACTCAAAGAAAAAAAAATACAACTATAACTAAGAAATCAAGTAGGAAACTCTTAATTCACTCTCTGAATACAAAAACTAGAAAAAAATCCACTGAAATTAGCAGCAAACACACAAAAGAAAACTTTTTTTTCAGACAGCACATATGAAGTCACAGAAATCACACCACAAAATGTCAGAGACCAAAGCTAAAATGAGTTCAAAAGGAGTGTACATACATGAGTGAAAGATCAGTCAATGGCTGTTAAGACTGACTTGATTGCAATCTTTAGCTCAGGAGGTCCCTAAAACATTGACTTCCAGAAGTTTGAAGCATAGTGCCAGGGGAAGGATCATTTCACATTTTCCCTTCCTGTTTCTCCTATTCTTAAAAACCTACCATTGGCCACAAATGGAAATCCAGATATAAATTATATTCAAAATGCAGATATTTACTGTACAAAAGAATACACTTATTTCAATGCTTTGCTTCTGAGTTTCCATCATTTCAGAATATACAGTAGAAAACAACACGGCAATTTAAACTAATGACCTTCAGTTGCTCTCTTCATTACCCTAAACTGGTCATAAACGTATCAAGAAGAGATGCAACATTGCTGGTATCCACAGAAAACCCCTGCTTACTGTAAATTGTAACAGATTTTATGTATTTCATCTCACACCATACAAATTTTCATTCCACTACTGTATTCATGCTGTGCTGCTCTCTTCCCCTATGGAAACAGTTCTCTACCATGTTTCCACTACTGTCTTTACTCTTATTTTTCTGTGAGATTAAGAAAAAGAACTATACAGACAACCACACCCAATGAAAGTTATTTACAAAATTCTATATTTACTCTTTATTGGCAGGAAATAACTTATTTGTGAGACACGCATGACAACTATATTTTTTATTTAAATACAACCCAGTCAACATATTGAGTGGGTTCCCAAACAAGCTATTTGATTTCCAGAGGAATAAAATCCACAAACTGTTATTTGCATCCACAATCTGTACAATTATCCAGTCTGCCTCAGGTGCCATACCCAAAACCGATAACACAACTTCTCATCTGAGGTAAAAGTTAGTGCCTCATCTTTCCTTTACTTTTATCTGCAGCAAAAGATATTTCAATAGCTTTGCTACCAAAGTGAGTGATAACAACACTTATTGTTCTGAGTTATAAAATGTTTTTCAAGTACCTTCTTAGCAGTTGCCATCTTCCACTTTCTCTCCTGAGCAAAATCAGTTGCCATCCACTGCATTTCTTCCAGCAAATAGTCCCAGTGGGATTTTGGTCTTGGAGCCTCTTGGAGTTTAGGCAGTCGCCTGGGGGACCATAAACCTTCCTTTCTCAGTTCTGCTATCCGCTGATGGATTTGATTTTCCTTAAAAAGAAGTACAGAGACTTACAATGAAGCTGCAGAATGCAGCACCTGAAGTCACAGAATCAGAGAAAAATAGTAATTGCTCCCACTTTATTAAGTTAATTGACAGGAAAAGAAAAGGTGTAAAAGCATGGCACAGAAAATATCTTACCAGCTTGACTTGCTCAGCCAGCTTGTCTTGAGAGTTTTCCTGTGGCACTACTGCTGCATTCTGAGCTGGACTTTGTGTTTTAGGTGCTGCTGCTGCTACAGCTACGCCAGGAGGCTTGGATGCAACAGGAGACAGGGACTTGTTGGTTGCTGGAGAGGTCCTGTTTGTTTGCACTGGGTATGGAGAAGGTGGTGTTGTGCCTGGGATCGCTGCTGGAGCGATGGATGAGGTAGGTGGCAGTGGATTTGCTGCAAGACGCTGAGAACTCTGAGCAGGATCTGCAGATGGTCGTGTCAGTGTCACGGTCTGCCCAAGAAACACACTGGTTACTGGTGAGTTGAGGATTCAATACTCAGTCCACACTACAGCAGAACATAATGGAGACTAATTTAATAACAAATGTACACCTGCAGTTTTACAGGGAAAGGATTGAAGTGTTCAGTAGAATTAAAAAGTGAAGACAGTAGTGGAAAATCCTTAGATATTGCTGCCCATGGAAACAAACACACATCCCTCCCCTAAAGCTCCCATACCTGTTGCTGTACCGTAGCCTGAGGCTGCGACACTTGGCTGGGCGCCTGTCCTTGCACGTGGATCGCTGGCGGCACCTGCTGCTGCAGCGGCGCTGGAAGCGGAGCGGCCGGCAGGGGCACACTTTGGGGCTGGATCTTCACCTGGATCTGCGGCTGGGCCGGAGGTTCCACCAGCTGGGGCTGCTGCTGCTGCTGCTGTGGGAGCTGCAGGGCGGCCGGGAGCGAGGCCATGGGGACGTTGGTAGGCTGCAGGCGCGCCGGCAGCTGCGGCGGCGGCGTGTGCAGGCTGGCCGCGTTCTGCACTGGAGGGCCCTTGGAGGGGTCGTACTGCTGCTGGCTCTGCTTCTGCCCTGTCAGCTGCACCGTCTGGGGAGTGGGAGGCATCCCACCTGCAGGGCAAGAGGAGACACAGCCCAGGTGAGATTAAAGCATCCCATGCTCTCTGGTGATTTCAGGAGGAAACCGACTGCGAAGAGAACGGTTTTGTTACTTACTTTGCCACAAGACACCATCACTTGAAAATACCACGTCACAATCACAAAATAAATCACCATTACAATAAACAACAAAGTACTTCATGCACGGGACTGTAACTAGAATTTGGAGCACAGCAACTAAAAAAGAGCATGTCATTATAGGTCTTCTAAATTTTGTGTACTCAAAAAAAAAAAGGGACTGGTGAGCTAATGGAATTTAATCTAAAAACCAGCATAAAGTCTAAATACTACTTAGTTCTTTCTAAGACCACATTCACTCTAACACATATTCTAAAGCTTGGCATGACTAATGAATAAAAATTTGTCATGATGTTCCAATTAGGTGGTTTCCATTTCATAAATCATTGGTTCAGTTCCAGAATTCTCAGACTGGCCATTTTGCATCAGCACCTGTGACGTATTTCCATGCCCACATGCACCTTTGGAGCCCGTCACTCAGCTCCTTAAACAAACCAGGCATTGCATACCAAGTATTAATTTACATGGAGAAGTGTGTGGTGGGACTAGGATCTTGGCAGGCCAGAAGCCCAAGTTTCTAGTTCCATCACCAACATCTCCTTGTGAAATTAATGTGCAGCTGGCATGTGGTGACACAGTACCTTGTGCCGTTGGCATTAGCTGTTGAAGAGGAACTCCTGAAGCCACACCCGGGTGCTGAAAAACCATCCCATGACGGCCCACTTCAATTCGTGGTCTCTTAGACGAATCTGTGATATTCAAATTCCATTTATGGCATGGTGTAATGGAATGGGTTCAATTTCACAAAGCAAACTACTACACATGATTCCAACATCGGCTCCGAAAGCTACAACTACTGTACATGTGTAGCATTTATGAATTATGAAGAACATGCTCCAGGGGCAGAGTCCCTCTGACTTCAAGTTGGCCATCTCCAATCTTCTCAGCCAGAACAATCAACCTAACTATGTCTCCATGCCTGTCAAATCCAGACCTATCTACTGGGAGTGGAGTGCACTCTTCCCACAGCACCAGTCACAGTAGATAGCCCTAAGGACCTGGCGATTCCCAAGGTGAGGCAAAAATGTATTCCAAGAGTTACAGAACAGTGGGATCCAATCACTGTTTGGAAAAAAAAAAGAGGATGGATGTGGAATTGTGCCTGTGGAACATACCTGCTGGTGCAAGGGCCTGCTGCTGTCTCTTAAAAGCTTCAATCTCTATGGTGCTCACAGTGCCCGTCGCTGGGGTCCCTGTATGCGTTTGCTACAGGGAAAAGAAAACAAATCACAGAAGTTCAATCTGCAGATGGTCTGACACCAGGAGAGAATTTACAAACGGATCTAAGGAGGCCAGCACAGAACAAGTCCTTCAGAACAGCTGTACGACAAAGGAAACAAGACTCATTCAATATCTGCTATGAAGTTTCAGCTGCCCACAATGCACAGACACTCTTCGTTGAGTTTAAATTTTACAGTGATGACGTTGGTTATATATAATGCACACCTACATTTTGTTATGTGATACCAAACTCAGGAAAATGGGATATGTAAAAAATAAAGTATTTTTGTTACTTTTTTAAAATTAATGAAAATGTTCATCAGTGTATTACATCTATGTGGAAAATCAGTAACACACAAATTCATCTTCATCCTGAAAACAGTTTAAGGTTATTTGGGTCTCCAGCACACTCTCTCTCAGGATGGAGCTTTGTGAGAGTTACTATTGAAATATTTCAGGAAAAAGCTAGGAAGATGGAATTAAGAACCTCAGGCAAAGTACACAAGTTCCAGTTTTCCAGATGCTGGACTTGTACCTGTTTGCACAGCTGGCAAAATGAGTCTCATGAATAAACTCAGTGAGGAGAAACAATACTGCCATAAGGCTAAGGTGACATCAGGGCTCACCAGAAATTACTATCCGTTTTGTCTGAGGATAAACAGCACACAAACCATGAATTAACAAGCATGGAAGAGCACTATTGATATTGAGATGCAAAAGGAATCACTGGGCTCTGATTCAGCAAGCTGAAATTTAGCTTCAGTAAGATTACACAGTGCATTCAAACTTTATTTTTAAATCACTACATTTAATATTGGCAATGATGGCAAGAACCTATCCCAGAGAATCCTTTCAGCATCAAGCACAGCTGACAGGCTCACATACAGGATTACTGGGCCAAACAAATTTGGGTATATGACAATTTTCATGTTCTTTGGGCCCTCAGCACACTGGCAAGTACTTGTTAATGTCCATCAGTGTCTGTGCCAGTTCAATTCCTTTCAGTGAGTTTCCAAATAATTTTTAAATTCTCCTCAATATTTGGCCATGCTGTATCAAATATTCCACTACGAAACTTAATATGAGAAAAAAAGAGGCTATCCCAAAAAACATTTTAAGAGATTCCATCAGAAAATACAAACACAGGATTTATGTATGGCAGTCTCTGCACCTGGGAAATTAATTAACTCAGCACTCCAGTTCTCAAAGTGTACTTTTCTAGTGGTGAGAGCATTACACATGTTGAGGTATAGTAAGGGTTTGAAAATGTTGTGAAAAATTTTTATGACAACATAGAAAGACCGTAATTTCCCATAGTTTTTTACTTTATTCACAGGTATTTTCTTCTCTGATTTTAACTGAAATTTTACCAATGTAAATTAAACCCATGGAAATAAACACCAGTCTATACTGAAATAAATCAGAGCAGTGACATGCTGCATCTTCACTGCTTCTCTGCATGGTATTAATAATCACAGCCAACATCACCTACAATGATTGGGTTTCAAATGTTCCTTTTTGAGCTGAATATATCTCATGCCCCTCAGACTCAATCAATAGCTATGAATTAATAACACTTAATCTCTTTGCTGCTCTGAGGACATTTGTGGCCACTCCAGCGATACAGCTACAGCCTCACGATGTAAATTCTGGTTTTAAGTATCTCTGACTCATATTCACAGTTCACTGCCACTTCACACTCAATAGGGATTAAGTTTCCAAATATTTGTCTTGTCACAAGGTAGACATGCAGCATATTTCAGGTCCAACAGCCAGTGTCTGGTGGAGCATCATGGACCTGGACATTTACAGCATTTTCAAAATAAGCCACAAGAATTGGCTTTGTAAATGCTACTAAATTGACTAACAAATTCAGTTTATGTCCTATTTGCATCAGATGCTACTGCAACATCAGTTTAAGAAATTATATTCTTCAAACTCCACATTAAATGCCATTTATTTCACCTGCTCTCTCCCTCTGGATGACTGCACGCTCACAGTTCCAGGCTGCATCTCTACTTTAGGATTTTTGACTGACATTTTCTTAAGAATATGCCTCCCAGCTGTCTGCATTATCATCATGTAATTTAGGCCAGGCTCTTCAGAGAGCAGACATGTTATGTCTTTAGAAATTGCAGTCACATACCACTAATATTAGACTAAAACTGTCCCAGCTTTAATTAAAATAATGTAGCTGTCCTGAGGTCATGATTATGTAGCACACAGTGAGTGTGTGCACTTCTCATCACTCTGAGTGCTGCACCTCTGCACTGGGATTTGAATGGTGATGCTGATTGGGACACATTATTTCTCCATGAACAGTCACAAAGAGCAAGACTGATGGAAAGAAATGCCACTTTTTGTCAGCAGTTTGTGTTAAAAGTCAGTGCCACAGAGAGAGTTTTGTACATTTTTAGCATGAACCAGTTTTCCTGAAACTGGTCTGACATGGTACAATACCTTCAAAAGTATCATCACTGCTGCAGCTACAGCTTGGTGATAACCCTAATCACTGCAGTAAATAACCTGATATAATATTAGGTATTTTAAACAGCCTAAATGAAGCCTGACTACCTAAAGAGACTTCCAAGAGATGACAGTACTGGCCCTAAGGAAGAGCTCTCAGTGCAATCCTCTTTTCTGGCCAACTCCTTTGTACAATACCACAGGGAACATCCCATTTGTTACACACAGGAACACAACCCATCTTGGATTTCATTTCACTTTCCATTTCTAAAGCCTAGATAAAGGCAGCACAGCCTGTACAGCTGCTGTGGTACAGCAGAGTAATTCACCCTGTAACACCTGCTAAGCATATCATTGAGCTAAAATATAAATATTTTAGTTGCAGATGGAATTAGGGTATATTACTTCTCAGGGCATGTATGCAGTGATGGCTGGGTAACAGAGTTGAAGGCAGCTGCATAAAACCACACTGAACTGAAAAGTTGCATCATCACTGACCCATGAAAATTTTAATTGATGATCACATTTATTTCTTGGCTTTCTCCAGCACTCCTCATGAAAAAAAGAAAATAATTGTTAAAAAGGACTTTTATAATAAAAATAAGCACTTCTGTTTCTTCTTCCCAACACTTATGGCAGAGCTAATGGAAAGCAGGTAATTATTTAAAACAAATTGTGTCAGAGGATTAGTATTGTTGTTTAACACATTTCAGGGAAGGCAAATCCAAAACCTCCTGTAGCCACACTCAAAACCTTTAATACATAAGGGGAAGAAAAAAAAAGAAAAGAATTTTAGAAGAAATCCACAATTACAATGCCACAGACAAAGAATCCATATTATCACTACGCAGAATGCACAAATGAACCAAATGCATTAGGGATACAAAAGACAAACAAACCAAAGTGAAAACATTCAAGCTGAAAGTTAATGCAATAAGCCAGCAACCTGGAGACAAAGTTTTAACTTCCTCAAGGCTTCAGTTATACTGATGCATTTGAAGACTGCAAAGGTTTTTTGGTTTTGTTTAGATGATAAGGGATGGGCTTTTGGGAAAATTCTAATTCATCTAAGAAATATCAAATCTGAATGAAGAAAAAAAATCTGGGATGAAACTACATTTTAGAACCATTGAAAAGTACCTGAAATGGTTGCTGCTGGGATGAAAAAGCAGCAGAAACATTTGGAGGAAGCTGGGTTGCTATAGCGACAGGAGTACCAGTCTGCCCATCCTTTCCTGTCACAACCTTTACCTGAGAGAAATATTTTGGGAAAAAAAAAAAAGAAGGGAGAATCATTTTCTTTTTAGAAGTTTTTCTTTTTTTTTAACTGTTAAACACACTCCTTTGGTACTGATGGCACCTCACTGAAGAGGGGATAATAACTATACCACCATCAGCACAGCTTGTTTCGAGCACAGCCCATTTTTAGAGTTCTGTCTTACTTTTAATAGCAGAACAGAGCACAGCCTTGACTGTTTATTGTGACTTCTCGTCACTGGAAACAACGTTTTCTTAAATCCAGTCAACATAGAAGTGTGTTTTAAATTTCATGATTGCTGCTGCTAACGGACAACAAATTAGCATGACAGACAGTTTGAACGTAAGAGAGCTTCAACATTTATTTAAGCAATGAGCACAGCCACCATTCACTCTCCCCTGGAATTCCCAAAGAGATCATCCTTCCAGGCAAGGGATGAAGCGTGTTGCTTTAGCAGAAAGTGATAAAGAGGGGGAGAGGGAAATAAAACAGAAGGCGACAACAAAATACAAAGAAAGAACATACTCAAAAGATGTCTTAATCTTTCAGAAGGATTCATCACTTGAAAACACATAAAGACTTTTGCTGTTGCACATTGCAAAGTTCTCCAGCAGTTACAGGGACAAGCAGCTTCCACAAACAAAAGAGGATCCACCACGAGAAGGCAGCGAAGTACAGCAAATTCTCAACCATACACACCACAGGGTAGAGCCTCAACTCATTTAAAGTGTAGCAGTGCCACTGACTTCAAGGAACCTGTACCATTTACACCCACTAAAGATCCCTCAAAGTGTGCAGATGGTAGTTAAAAATACCTGGTCATTTCAGCTGACAAACACGCAACCCAACAAGAACACCTAAACAATTTGACAAAACACAAGCCAGGTGAAAAAAAAAATACTGAATATCCATTGTCAATAAATTACAGTAACAGGCTAGCTTTTATGTTACTATATAAAGTAATGATTCCTTCAAAATTGTCAATAACTGTGAGCAAGCAGAAATGCATTTTCCTAATCAAGGAGTTCAGACAACAAAGCAATGAATAAATTAAACTTCAGCCATTATTCCGTTAAAATTTCCCACAAATTCCAGCTGAAGGCATGACTGCTAATGATTCATACCTAAGAGTCATCAAGTTTCAGTGAAGGCACTCATTTCCCAAAGGTACTGAAAGCAACACGAGGTTCTTTACATAATATTAGTTCTTCTACAGGCTGGCAGCTATACACCCTTAGATACTTAGATATTTTCACAAATTTTAGAAGATATTTATGAGTGCCCAGTGGTGCAGGGGCATCAGTTCTATCTACCCTGCTGCAACCACTTGCCATGTTGGCTTGTGGGCAGGCTCTGCACCACACCAGTGCTCCAGCACCCACAGATGGGTACAAATGTGCAGGAAAAGCTGCACAGCACCTGTTTGTGGCAAGCTTCTTTCAAGTTCTTGGCCACTAATAAACAGTGAATTCAAGCTAGTTAGTAATTTAAACCTTTGCATAAGTAACAAAGTGAACTTGTCAATGTCCAGTCTGTAAGGGCTGGTTGTTAACTCTTTAAACAGCAACTCACACACAGAGCTCCAGGGCACCCTGAATAATGTAATACATGACTGTGGACCCTTACACATGTTCTCCCTCACTAATTAGATTAATTCACTTTTTTTGTTGGCTGCAGCAACACTGAACTTCAGTAACATCTATGATTAAAAGTCACGAGTCAGGTTAACCTCTTATAATGCTTTTGCTCATTCTTTTCTGATTTCTCCAAGTCTAGAAGTCTTCAAGTCTTTCACTTAAGTGAAATTCAAACTATGATTCCTAGTCATAACCATTCTGAGAGCTCAAAACCATTTCCACACTTCTACCATCTTTATTCATGTGTAACTACGACAGTTAAAGCTCCTTCTCTATTCTTTTATTTTAAATCCATAAATCTAATAGCACACTCAAACCCACCCATCAAATCACACTACCCAGCAGAACTGCATTCCCTCAGGCCAACTATTTCATAAAAAACTGCCATATGTCATCAAGCAAAAATGATTTTTCATGTCCTGTCCCATTCTTTAATGCTTCACAATCCCAGTGCTACAACTTCATCTATGATTTTATTACAGCAAAGTTTCTTACCTCATCATTGATGACCTCAGATTGTTCTTCCTCTTCTTCCTCCTCCAGATCCAAGTCATTTTGCCTCAGGTATGCTTGCAGAGGAACACAATGTTTCTTCTTAAAAGCCAAAAAGTCCATCATATTCCCTTGAAGATGTTGCAGGAAAAACAGTTCAATCAAACATTCCTTAAAAGTTTCCTTAAGAATTTCCATCTGCTTGTGGTGATGATCCAAACATAATTTTCTCATTTGAGCAGTTTCTTGGTTGGCAGGAGGAATCTCCTCCAACTTTTTGGGTTGTTTTTTCACTGCTGTGTTAGCTGTAGGAGTGAGAGGAAGACTCGACAGCCCCTGAGGCACAGTGGCCCGTGAAGGACTCGTGGGAGGAGGAGGAGATGTCATTCCAAACGCACTCGGTCCTCCAACCCCTGCTATCAATCCACCAGAAGTCCTGTCAAATCCAATGGGTCTACTCAGCTGCTGCCCTTGAAGCACTTGCTGCTGCTGTTGCATAAGCTGCCCCTGGATAATATTGCTGATTTGGGGTGGCAAGCTGGTCGTTGTGATGTGGCCCGGGCTGGTCAAAGACTGCATGTTTGCCCCACTGGCCACAGGGCTCTGAGGCCCCAGGTGGTGGATGGTGCCCCCAGACTGTGAGTGAGGCTGCGAAAGCCGGCGCTCCCTCACCGTGGCCGGCGCCCCGGACGATGGGAGCTGCACTTGTGCAGCAGCTCCTTGAGCAATCTGTGCAATCCCTGCTCCTTCCTGGTACACGAAGTGCCCGCCGTTGGAAGGACTGAGGCTGATCTGCCTCACCAGCACGCTGGCATCCACAAACCCCCTGGTGGGGCTCTGGCTGCACATGCCCAGGCCGGGCCCGGGAGTGCCCGCCCGCACGTTGGGCAGCGCCTGCACCGGCACCGGGTTGGGCTGGGTGGGGCTCTGGGACTGCACCTGCTGAGGCAGCGGAGAGGTGACCTGGATGTAGGAGGGGGATCCATGCTCAAAGCGCCTCTGCTGGGGGCTGAACTGAAAGCTGGGAGACGTCGGGTTGGGAAGCGGCAGCGGGGTGAGTGTGATCTGCTGGTTCCCCGAGGCCACCGGGCCCACGTTCTGCAGGGTGATGTTCACGTTCTGCCCGGCCACGGGGCTCCGGCTCATGATAAACTGCTGGATTTGGTAACTGGGAGACTGCGGCGCTGAGGGACTCGCAGAAGGAGCAAAAGAGGCCGCGGGGGACTGGGGTAAATTCGCCTGTTGTTCCTCTCCCTCACTGCCTGTGAAGGACCTGGATCTCTGGAGCTGGCGCTGGGCATTCTGAGGACCATTGCCATGGTGCATTCTCACTGATCTAAGGTTTTACAGTATATTCTAAAGAAATACACAAAAACAGACATTCAGGGAAGGTAAAAGCTTTTCTGCAACTGAAACTCTTTAGCTACACCTAGAAAGATTACCTTATAGTAAGAACACTGTTATCCCAGTTTTGCAGTTACTTAAAATGTTTCAAATGATCCAAAACTCTCAGCACAACAAAATCTCACTTAAAACCCTCATGAATTTCTCTAGCTAATACTGCTTTTGTATAGTCTTACAAATGCTATTCTCCTTAGCTAGGCAGAATAACTTCAAATAATAAAAAAAATAACAAACAAGACTTTTTCCCTTGCTGTGGAACTTCAAGAAATGACGGTCTCCAGTATCAAAGGCATCTACTCTTTTTTTGTGTTCATTATTACTAATGTTTCGGTGATTTTAACTCTAAATACAAAGTTATGGTAAACATAATTGCTAAAACGAATAGTCCATTGTTTCAACAGCAACTAAAAATAAAATGGACAGACTATTCAACTCTGTTGTTGAAGCTACTGAAGGCCAAGTCATCTAAATGTATGTAAAACTACTATATTTGATGCTTAACTTTGCCTTCTCTTTCCTTTAGAACACATAAAGAGATGAAAATTAACCAAATCTGCATTTCATTTTAAAATGCTGTTTATTGAGTCAAGCTACCCAGAAATCCCAAAACGTTCTGGTTTTGTATTTCAATCACACACAAACAAAACTTCCAATGACATGCACCGACAGGTAAATTCAGGGCTGGGAGTCACACAGAAATAGCAGCAAGAGAAAATGAAACCTGATCGGCTGTTTGGGCTTTTTTTTTCCTTTCAAAATCTCTCTCCTCTTTTGAAAGCAACACTTTCATTTTTAGCATTCCAGACCAAACATACAAACATGCTGCCATTCCTTTATGATCCTCACTCCAAGTTGGTCGCAAGTGGCAACAGGCAGCGGCACACGGGCCTCGGCAGCACTGCTGGGAAGCGGTGGGATGCAGCGGGTGCCGCCGGCTCTCCCTTTCCTCCGCTGCCCAGACAGGCAGCAGCACATCACAACCCTCCGCTCCCCTGTCCTGCGCTATCTGCAGCCATCTGCCCAAGCCCTAGGGATGGAGATATTCCCTTCCTTGCCCCGGGAAAGAGGCGGCTGTCCGGGAAGGTGGAGCAAAGCAGCGCTGTCACACACGTGCCAGCAGCGACAGGGGACCGAGAGCCCGGGACCTCCCGCGCCGGGGGTACCGGGGAGCGCAGCGGGAACAGCGGCTGCTCCGGGCGGGTTCCGCCTCTCCCGCCCCGGGGCTCATCCCGGCGGGTCTCAGCTCTCCTGCTCCGGGATTCATCCCGGCGACTCTCGCCTCTCCCTCACCGGGGCTCGTCGCGGTGGGTCTCGCCTCTCACACTCCCCGGAGCTCAAACCTGAGCGAGCTCCCTCAGCAGAACGGGAAGGGCGAAAAACTGCACTGCTTACAGGCCCCTTTTCCAAAAGATTTAACAATACTGCACTTCTTCGAGGTATTGTGCTTATTTCACAGCGCCGATACCAAATAATTAAAATAATAAGACCTTGTTGCTGGTGGTATCGTTTGAATCTTAATTACCCGCACCTCACTAACACTTACGGCCCTAGTGAAAACACTTAATTAATTACAGGCCGATAAGGGAGGTCCCGAAGCAGAGATCGCCTTTTGTGTGCGAGCAGCGCGGCGGGGCCGCCCGGGCGGGGGGCGA
>JANPWX010000137.1:93408-174360 GCA_024734555.1 Trochalopteron elliotii
AGGGCGAAGCAGCGGGAGCCGTGAGGGCACCGCCGTGAGGGCAGCGATCCAAGCCCCTCCCGGATCTCCCTCTGAGCGGAAAAAAGGGATGGCACGTAGAGCCAGCTCTGCTCCGGGGTTCCCAGCCTGGAGAGCCCGTCCTGCTCCAGGGCTAGCAGTGATCAGGGTGGTGGTATTGCCTTGCTCAGCCCCACCTGTCGAACACGGGCTCTCCGGTGCCAACACACCCCAAAACTGTTATATTGTTAAAGGGCGGAAAAGCAGAGGGAAAGGCAAACTAACATTCCAGCGGTACATGGTGGCTGTATGAATAAAGCAGCCCATTTTTTCCTTACCCATGGGGAAACAGGCACTGCAGTCCCAGTGAGGCGAGAACAACGGGAGGGAATAGTTCCCAAGGCACACAGATCTGCAGTAAAAGCCCACGGTTCCCTTCCCAGAGGGATGTCACATTGGTCCTCTTTTCCACACTCCTTCTCTGTGTGCCAGTGTCTATCATGGGCACCTCTGGCTCCACTTTCCCCTCAGGTTTTCCTCCAGCCAGCTTGCTCAGGTGATCCTTGTGCTCATGTTTTGTGCAGTAAATTTTATCTGCAGTGATGCACTTCGTGGGGAAGCTGAGCACAGCAGGAGCCCGTACCAGGCCATAGCATGTACCTCCCAAAAACCCAAATGCACCTGCAATAGCTTCTTTTTTTACAGAGCTTCAGTGGTCTCTAAAACGGAACTACCCAGTGGAGACGTGGTTTCCCTGGCACGTTGTGAGATTATTGTAGGAGAGCTTAATTTATTCATTCAGATGGAACATGGAAAGGTTGACACTTCCAAGCAGGCCAGATTATCTCAGGCCTGTTATTTCAGCTAATAAGGGGAAGAAATGCAGCACGTCCTTTTTCGAACTGACACTTCTGAGTTATTTCAGGAGTGGGATGTAGCAAAGGGAAGATTTATCACAGGATCCCAGCTGCACTTTTCTTAGAGAAGTGATAAAAGATGGCCCGTCACAGTGCAGTGCTGCTGCCAAGGGAAACAGGAATACATTTCTCTATCACTGCAACCAGGGTGTCTGAATCTTTTTTTTTGCCTCATTTCCTTAGGAAGTGGAGCTTATGCAATTGACCTGTCTGTCCGCCACATCCCTTCCTCCTCCTTCCCTGCCCTGATTTCTGAGTTTGGTTCATTTCAGTAAATGTGAGAGAGGGAAGAAGGGGCCAGTTAATATGGAAAACAGTGATGGGATAGGAGAAAGACTTGCATGGATATCCCATGAAGGAAAAAGCTTTGGTATCCCAGCTCCTCATCCCTTCTAAGAGCAACCGAGAAACTTCAAAACAGGCAGCACAAGCTGTGCTCTTAACCTGCCACAGCATGCACTACCTCCTCCTTTTTTTAACTTAGCTATTTCATCTTGAAACACCTATGTAGAATTTTTCTATTTTATCTTGTTACCAGAAGCAAGGAGAAATGGAAGTGACTCACCAGAGTTGCTGCTGCTGGTGCGTTCTGGGGGAGTCAGACCCTCGGGAGGTCTCAGGTTCACTCGGCACTGAGATCAGCATCGTCAGAGCTCTCTAGGTTCCAACCATCCGCAGCCTCACAGACAACTGACCTTTGTCAAACGGGCAGCAGAATGGCTGCAGAACGGGGGTTTGGCTTGTTTTTTGGAGGCAGTTAATTTAATTCTCATAACGATGTCAGCGCCGCTCCTCACCCCGAACTGCGCGGGGTGTCCGGGCGGCGGCCGCCTGCAGATGGGGCTCTGGCAACGCGCACCGCCATCTCCCTGCCGTGTCCTGGGAACAGCCACAGCCCGGGCCCCACGACTGTCCCCTGCCAGGCACCTCTGCCACTCCTCCCACTCCTCCCAGCCCGGGGACACTGCTGGCTGTCCCCTCCGGCTGGCAGAGCAGGGCCCACCGCCCCACTGCAGCTGGCTGTCCCCTCCCTGAGCAGCCTGTCCCTGCCCTGCTGTGGCAATGTCACCCAAGCAACTTTCTCATCATCCTCCCCAAGGCCTGCTTTGGAAAAGGAGGTATTTATTTCAAGAGGATTTGCTTTCAATTCACAGAGAAATAAAATGTGTTTTAAATCAATGAAAAAGGCTCCAAGGAAATATTGTGTTATGAAAGACGCTTCCTTCCATTTTTTTTCTGTTAAAGGGAAGGAAAAACTGCTGAACTGCTGCTTAGTGAGTTTAAGGGCTTTGCTGCACAGCACTGGAAGATCAGGAGATACCAAATGTTGTAGTTAAAAGCCATTTACATCCATGTTGGGAACGAACTGGTGACATGCTGAACTCAAGAGACAAAAAGCACCTTATTCTGCTCCTCCCCAGCAGTTGTGTATTGAGCATTAGCTGGAAACACGAAGAAAAACTCTGCACATTTGGGAACTCAGTTACCCTCTGTCCATGGTAAGGGGAAACCTATGTTTGACATATGCTTCAGCTCCTTCTTAGAAATGCACTATTTAACATGTTTTCTAAAAGCATTCAAATCCCTTGCCAGGTTTCATCTCCCAGGAGGGGGGGTGGTTCTGACTCTATTGTCCCTAAAAAGGCTGTTTTTAGAAAGAAATGTCCCAGGGAAGTTTGCATCCCTGCACTACGTGCCATTCCTCACCCAGGGAATGGCACCCATGCTTAGTGCTACATTTATGGAAATAAATCTAAATAAATCCAACTGCTAACATTTCTCTGGGGAATGTTAGCTCCTGCCCTGCAGAGCTATGCCAGGGTATAGTCTCCCTGCACACAGCCCTTCCCCTCCCTGGAGTGTGAGGTGACCAGGCACAGTGGGCCCCTGCAAAGAAACCAACATCAAGTTAAACTCCAGAGAGCTCAAACATGCTGGGAAGGAGTTAACTCCTTGGGAAATAAAGCTTTGAAAGAGCTGGAAGCAGAATAATTGATCTTTGTATGGCCTTGGTTCAACACACACCCACCCGTTTCTGCTTCCTTGATGTCACTGTCACCTCTGCTCTTTCAGAGTTGAATGAGTGTGTTTTTGCTGACGTACTTACCAGCAACTAAATATAAAATGCAGGAACAAAGCCAAATGCCCTGGAAGAATTGCTCGGGTTTGTTTTCTCCTAGAATTAACAGCAGCGTGACGTCACAGTCAACATCTAGAAAGTTGTGCAATTTCCACTGGTGCTTTCAAACTGTCCAGGTCCCATGGTTCAGTGCTTTTAGAAGAGACTGTGTGTTTCTGTTGTTGAAGTTTTCCCAGCTAGCACTTTCCCCTTCTGCTCTGCTGCCTGTGAAAGAGTCCTATGGATTCAGCAGAGTTTTCTCTATCTACACAGGCATGTGATACACAGGGTCCATCTTTCATTTGGCTACAGTGTTTTCACCTGAACCTTTGAAATCCTTCATGGGCATCTTCAAAAGAAACTCCCCTCCCTTTCCCTCAGCATCAGAAACTTCTCCATGTATGTATTATGTACTATTATCCCATGCTGCAGGGAACAAACATAGACAAGGATTTTCTACAAAAGGGAAAAAAATGTTAAAAAAAACCAAACCAAAACAAAACAAAAAAACCCCAAACCCTCAAAAAACAAAGAACCAAGTGTGCTGAGCTGTCAAACTTTAAGAAACAGCAGAGTTTGTAATTATTCAGCTCTGACCAGCTTTCCAAGGGCTGCCATGGGGTCTTGCCCAGCATGTTTTCAGTACACAGAAGTGCAGTTTCTCAGAGTTGTCCCCAGCACTGATGGTGCTGCAGCTCTGCAGGGAGAAAGGATCAACTGTCCCTGCATGTGAGTCAGCATCAACAAGAGCCCAGCATTTCTAGGCAGGACCATTCTCACAGAGCAATTCCCTGGGGTGGGAAAGGCAGGGGCAGGAAACAGAGGTTATGAACAGGGCAGAGCAAGAAGAAAAACAATTCCAGCTCACGGTAAATGATGATTTTGAAATAAGATTTTTTTCTTAAAAAAACACAACACTGTGCAGTAACTGTGGGATGATACTGCATCACATGGCCTGGTGGGCAGGACTTTCCCCAGTGATGCTCATGGGCAACAATAACACGCAGAGTTCAGTAAGTGGAGTTTTGGGAAATGTTTGGTGGAATTACAGTATTTGGCTTCTGAAACTTTACAGCTGTGTTGCTGAAATTTCTGCAAGAATGGAAGGAGTGGACTAATAACTCAGCACCTCTTCCACATGCCAGATACAGGGCTTAGCTTTTCCTCCTCGAGTGTTCCAATGCAGACAGCACAGGGACCTGTCCTGCACCTGAAGTCCGGATCAACACTCTCAGCATCCTCACTGTCCCTTTTGCCATGTTCAGTGACTTTTTGCAAAGCCACGTGGGCAAGAGAATTTTAAGCCATGTGCCTGCTCTGATCAAAAACCAAAATTGCAATGTGTACAAACACAGCAGGAAAATATTTCATCTTAATTAAAAATACCCAAATGTTATCATGATATCACACTTCAAGTCCCTTTTTTGTTCAACAACAAGCTTGCTGATTTTGACAGTATAATCCTACAAATATGGATGGAATTTAAGCATCCAGCTGGCTGGGGAGGGGTCTGCTATCAACTTGTGACAGTTTCTAACCACTGCAGGAAGAGAGGACAGGTAATAGGGACAGAGAAACCAGGAACTACAGCTCCCACCCAGCAACTAGCTTCAACTTTCCCAAATTCACAGGCTTCATGTGGATTCAAGCAAGGTGGCTTTTCTGCCCCAAGCTTCACCTGCTGTGATAAGGGGCAGAAAACAGCCCATTTTTGCCCAAGTCAAGGCTGGTAGAACCACAAGCATTATAAAAGCCTCAGATGCCACATGAACTGGAATCATAAAGGACTGAAAACAAGCCACTAACAATTTCAAATCAATTTTATTGTCTTAAATCGGTGTTGTACAATTTAAAGCCAAAAAAAAAAAAAGGTCACACAAAACACAAATAAAAAATGTTGACAAAGTATCAAGCATTACCTTATAAAGAACATCATCATACGCTCTCACAAACCTGAAGGTACGTGTAATTAGACTGAGGTTTCTTGAAATCTATTAAAGATGTCAGACACAAACGCTGCAACAGCAACAAAGCCATGACAATAGCAGGTGGACTACACTAGCAACTTCAGCAATGGTTGGGGGTTGGTTTTTGGGGTGTTTTCTTTCTTTTTTTTTTTCCTTTTTTTTGCATACCTTATCATCTACAAAGCAATAAATATTTTTCACCAAAAAAGTTGGTTTCACGCTACATGCAGTTAGATAAAAAAGAAAGTCACCAAAGTGATGGTAAAATAAATCACCTGTCAGATTTTTCTTTTTTTCTTTTTTTTTTTCTCCCCTATTTTTGGGGTTATTTTGTGTCGGTTTTTTGTCATTTTTTTCTTTTTTCTTTTTTTTTTTAAATTCAAGCACAGTGGCTAAGTTTCAAGTATTGAGAGAAAAAAAAAAACATATATATACACGTTTGTGTTTGTGTGTGTATCTCTACCCATGCACACACATACACACACACAGCCTTGCATGTATATACACAAACACATACATATATATCAGTTGTAGGTCTGTAAACCACAATTTTTATTTCATTTTTTTTTATTTTTTGGAGCAATATATACTTGTGTACATTGAATGTGGACGATTTTGATACATTCAAGTAATGAAGTACAGCTGGAAGGTTAGTGCTGAGCTTGCCACACACACGGCTCACTGGGGTGCAGTGGCTTCTGGGCTGGGCCTCTCCTGGCCAGGAGCCCCTGGGGGCTCTGGGCTGCAGAGTCTTGGTACTGCAGAATCAGTCCTGGCTTGGGGTTCTGTGCTGCAGCACAGCCCTTTGCACAGCTGGCCAAAAGCCTTTCTGAAGCAGTCTGAGTCTCCTCGGCATTTCTGTCCACAACAGGCTGGGGAGGTTGGTTGTTTCTGCCTTTTTTTTTTTTTTTCCATTTTTTTCCCAGGCACAAGCACAAACGGCCACAGAAGCAGCAGACTGTGAGCCAAATACTGAAGCAATTGTGAAAGCTACAGTAAGCTTCCCTGGTCGGGGCAATTGGAAATATTTTGAAATTTCTTTATTGGCACTTCTGCTCTGTGAACAGAAACACCCATGTTGCCAAACACAGTGCCAGCTCCAAAGCCTATGAAGTTGCTCCTGAAACCCTTGTAAAGTATCACACTGAACGTGCCAATCTTGAGAGGAAAAAAAAGCAATGAGGACTTAACCACCGTGTGCAAAATATTTTTAGATCCCCAAAAACTAAGCCAGAGGTTTCGAGTTGCTTTCAAAGATGCTTTTCTGCCCAGCCACAACACTGCCACGGCTCTGCGACTCTGTCACACTCATGCTCTCACAGACAGATGGAAGGCAGGCAGCTCTCCTCTCACACACATGCTCACAGCACCCGAAGCCTCAGCCAGAACTCCAGCCATTCACACCCACATTTGGCTACAGAGTCTCCTTGAAAGAAATGCTGAACATAAAACTGAACGCTATGCGATTTCTTTATAAAAAAAAAGAAAACAAAAAAACAAACCCAACAAACAAAAACAAAGCAGCAAATAACACTTCTTTAAAAATGCGTTTCCAAGTGCGTGGGATCCTAACGCCTGTTCTTCAGCTCTTAAAAAGCACGGAGCTTTGTAATGACTGTCCTTAAAAGAACATTTAAATAAAAAAACAAATCTTGGTACTGCCAGACTGCAAGTGAGCTTTGCCTGGTGTGGAGGAGGAACAGCACAGACTCTGCAGTGCTCTTTGCCTCACACTCACGAGATACAGTACAGTTAAATACGTACAGTTACACACAAACCATATCAATATCAATATATATTCACTCTCAGGAATACATATTAATATACGCACACACGTAGTGCAATGAAACAACCAGGAAGCAAGGAAAGGAATAAAAAGAACAGCATTCCTAACAGTCGTGACGTTCCTGGGTTGTTGTGTGATGCAAAGTCAACTTCTCAAAGTTCCCATAGTGTGTAAAGTGCTCCTTTGATTCACAAAGCTAGTGTTTTCAGTTTGGGGGGCTCCAGGGAAGGGGTTATTGAGCCAACAGCTGAAAGCAGGAGAGTGCTAGTGCTTCCTCCAGGTAGGTACGTGCTGACAGGCCGAGCTCAACAGCCACGAGTCTTTCACATTGATCCCCCTGAGCTGGGGGACCAAGGGAGGAACGGATTCATTTTGGCGTCTGACGAACACAGGAGCGTGACGCTTTCTGCTGCCCTCCTGTTTCCTGCACAGCCCCTTTCCCTGCATTGTTTGCCCATCCAGGCAGGCAGACGGGGAGCCCACACAGCAGCCATGAGATTTCCAAGCTTCCCAGCAGCCGCACGTCCTCTGCCTCACTCAGCAAGTCTGCAGAGGTGGGAGCTACTTCACAACGCCAACTCCCTCCTCTCCAAGCACTCCAAGGCATAAACATAAGGAGAAAGGACAAAGGAGAGAGTGGAGGGGAGCCTCCAGTTGCCAGGGAGCTTGAAGATGCCTGGCTCTCAGCTGGGAAGGGGAAATTACACAGACTGGCCTTTATGTCTGAATGACACACTTGGACATCAACTGAAGCCAGCAGTTTCAGAACATCCATTGCCTGCAATGGACACAGCACTGGAATACCCTGTTCTTAAGCAAGAGGGATAGGCAGCAGTCTTATCCTTCAAAGTGCTGGGAAGAAGCAGACTTCTATCCTTCACCCCCTCTGACAACGAGGGAGACCTTTCCACATCAGCTATGTCTTCACCCAGGCCTTTGGGCAGGGAAGCATTTGTGCTTGCTGCAGTCACACGTCCCCACAAAGGAATCTGAGTCTGTGGAACAACTTCCCAAAACGTCCAGAAACAGAACAGTGAGCAGTCCATCCTCCAGGTGTCCTACTGCCAGAATGGTTTCCCACCACAGCACAGGCTGCTGGGAGTGAAGCAATCAGCTGGGGCGAGGTGTGTGAAGGACAACACCACTGAGATCAGGCACAGAACCCCGACAGCAGAGCTGACAGCCTGCGCTCGATGCACAGCTTACCTGGGGAAAAAACAAACAGCACAAGCAATCAGCTTCTCATTTTCCTGCCAACGGAAAGACCACCACTGGAGACTGAACAAAAAAAGGGAAATCAGACAGTAGAATTTTAACAAATCTAAGCAGAACTTTGAGAATCATTACCAGGTACCAGTGAGGCCAGTGAAGACCTGACCAGGAACACCCTGCTGGAAAGGGACAGGTCAGAGGGTTTCACAGTCAGAGATCTGGCAGTGAAAGCTCAGAGGCAGCAGTTCTGACAGAGGTATCAAGATTTTACAAATGATCACTATTTTCCAGGAAGAATTTATTCACTTCCAGTTATTGGAGCAGCTTTTGCCAGTTGGCAAAATGATTCAGGGTCTCCAGTGCCATTTGCCATGGCTTACACTGGGAGAGCCCATCCAGCATCATCAGGGCCAGGTTCTCATCACCTGAGCCCAAGAATCTTTCAAAAGCTGAATGTCTGGTGGAATTCATGCCTCTCACAGGAACACTTGCTGTATTTCTAGGTTCATAATTTTACTTTTTAGAAATATGTAATCACAGATCTGAGATCTAAAATGAAACACGCACCCACTACTGCCTATCAGAGAGAGCTCAATCAGGAAGCTGGAACTTGCAATACCAGGATAACAACTGGGAAATGAAATCTGTTGCACACATTAACTGTGTCTCTGGATCAAAAGATGGGATCTATGTTTGGTAAGAAACAGCACAACAGAAACTACTTAATATTCCCTATTCACTTAGCCCTCCAGTACCACACACCACCTGCCCATTCCCCTTTGTTCTCCTTCAGTGAGCCTCCTGTCAGCTTTGAAAGTTGGTGATAATCAGCTGACCGACTGCCTGGGAGCCAGAGATCTCTCCTCTCATTACCTATCCAAGGGTTCTGCCTCCATGGACACCTAGAGCTGTCCAGTGCCTGTCCAAGGCAGGCAGTGGGTGGCCAGCAGAGGGGACAGGCACATGGTCTGCCAGCAGTGGCCACAGGGACACTGCTGGCACTGCTGCATGTGGGCTGGGATGGCTGTGGTGGAGCAGAGCCCAGGCCAAGCCAAGCTGCTCCTACAGATAAAGGTTATTCCCCATCCCCTCTTCCCACCACCTGCAGCAAGAGGTGACAGAGGTGATTAAACCCCAGCCAAAAGGGCAGGGAAAGTGTGCTCAGAGCAGTGAGTCAGTCCTTTCCCCTCCAGATGGAGAGTGACACCCCTCAGGGGACAGGGAGAGCACTGGAGAGGGGACAGCTCAGAGCAGCAGACTCCCTGGGAGAGGAGGCCCAAGGACAGCATGCAGGTCAGAGCTCAGCTTTCACTGCTGCAGCAAGCACTTGCTGATGAGAGGAGTTTGTGTCTGCTGCCTTCCCAGCCAGCCTTGGGGCTGGGGAAGCAGGCAGGTGAGCAGTCCTGGTTAGAGATGTGCTGGAAGGAGCCCTTGCTGTGCTGACCAGCCATCTCTGCCCTGCAGCCACTGCAGGTTCACATTCCCAAGTGCTCTGTGCAAAGGGATGGTTCCGGCTGGAAACCAAGCCCAGGCCCCTGCTGCTGCCAAACCACTTCCTTCAGTGAGTTCTTTCACACATGGGAAGCTCCAACAAAGTGCTGGCTATTGCTCTGCATGGGAAGCTCTCAAAATGTGGCTCAGAACAGGGACCTGCACTTCTAACAGTTTTTCTGTTGGAAAATCAGGAGGCCAGGCTGCAAGTAACTGTAACAAGCCAAGAGATCTCTGCTATGTCCACCAAAATGTAGCCAAAGGAAAAAAAAACTGTGCTGGCAACTGAAATTTCTGATCCATGCAGCTAAAAAGCCCACGTTCTAGGTGGGGAAAAAACCAAAGAGTCACCTAATACTCACATTTACTGATGTTTTCTATGTCTCCCTGTTCAGTGATGATGTTCAGGAGCCCCTCCATTAGCAGCAGAGCCTTGTGGTACCTCTGTGCACAGTCCTCTCTGTGATGGAACATCTCATCCAGGGCTGCAGACTGCACCTGAGAGCAACAACCCAGTGCCAAGAACTTACTCCCAGAGCAGACCCAGCCTTCCCAGCACAGTCCCTCAGCTGTGTGGACACCCCCCTTGCCCAGCCTCCAGAGGGGAGCATCCTGAGGGGAACCACCTGCTAAGGCCACCAGCAGGAACCATGAATGCCCAGCACTGCTCTGTGCTAACCCCAGTCCCAGGCAGGGTGAGGTTTCTACCATTTGCACAGCGTAGCTGAAGATGAGCTTCTCTGCAGTGATGCTGTTGATCCGATCCATCAGCTTCTGTTTGTCCAAGAAGAACCTCTGCAGTCTCATGTTGAGGCAGTGGCAGGAGGATACACTGGATTTGTAGAGCTCATTTAGCTTCTTCACAACTACAGTAAAAGAAAGAAATGTTTTAGGCACTACTCAGTTCTCCCTGTGCCTCCTATCCCCATGTGCAGAACCCCAAAGGATTAACCTGGAGACAACAGTGTTCTGTTAAAGTCAAGAGACTGGCAGGAAAGCCCTGCACCAAGAGGGTCTTTTCCCTTTCCTCTGTCACCTTCACCAGTTACAAGCCTGCACATGGCAACTCCTACACACGTCTGGTTCACCTGAGGCCGGGTCTATTTTTGTTTCCCTCAGCAGTCACAAGGCAGGAGCAGTTTGCTCTGCACAGGATGTCTCACACAGCAGCAGCAGCAGCAGATACAGAGCTTCTGCTCCTTGATGGGTGATGATGTGCTGTGAAGGGGAACGTGGCTCACACGTGGGAGCTCTTGGAGTGTGGATCAGCAGCACTGACTAAGCAAGGGAGTCTCTCCTGGGACTCTGCTGTCCCACTAAGAGAAGACAGCAAGGCCACCTCCTCTCCTGAGCCACAGCAGCTCGTGCAGGAAGGTTTTGGAATAGGGAATCAGGAATTAAATCTGACTCTGAGCGATTAAATAACAATCCACAACTGCAAGGGATGCCACAGGCTGAGTCTCCCTGGCTACATGGCATGATCTACACAGAATACTGAACACAAACTCCCACCAGCATCTGATGAGTGCTAACTCCTACACACACATTTGAAAATCCCCACACTGCATGAAACAAGACAAGCCACCCTTGCCCAATTCCCACACACTGAAGGACAAACAACACCACAAATCTAGAAGCTGCAATCTGCTCTGAAAAGAAGAGATTTATTTGGGTTATGACAACTTTCCTGTTAGCCTTGAACTTGTGGAAGATGTGTAGCTAAATCTAGTGTATTTTCCTCCACACTGCCTGCTACAACATATGTGTGCTCATCATATTTAACTTCCATTTTTTTACACTCCAGCCCAAGGCAGCACAAATACTTGCAAAGACAAAGCTCTTGGGGTAGGTGGCTGGTGGGTCAAGTATTTCAAGTGCCTCAAGAAGCTCCCTCAGTAATATTACAACGGGAGTTTTGAAATTATTTTTTCTAATCACTGACTCACAGCAAGCTCTCACCACAGCCAGTCAGATGCAAATGTAAAGCTGTAACACCAGCACAGAAGTGACTCTGGCATTACCACTACTTCACTTCCTGTGTTTTTGTTTCATTTGAAAAATCATCACTGCCAGGACAAGTCTCTATTTGCTGAGTAAGCACTTCCTAGGACATGCACTGTGTAATTAAGCTGGGCTTACATCAAGTACACAATAGCACCTAAGACAGATATACAAGGAATCAGATAAGATACATCCTCCCCTTACAATTAGTGCTGAAGAGTCTCCCAGGAGCATGACAACAGGTCTGAGCCATAAGGTCAATGTGAAGAGAGGAACGTTCACAGTGTGAATAAAGACATGGCTGCACAAGGGGGACAATCACAAATGAGCCCCCACACTCACTCCATTCCCTCTGTGACACTTTTAATAGTTCCATTCCAGGCGAGCCCTTTCCCCCATGAGTGCAGCGGCCCCTTACCTTGCTTGACAGTGGAGGAGAGGCACAGCTTGCCAGCTTTGATCTGCTCTATGGCCATCTGCAGCCCCGAGGACAGAAGTTCTGCCACCTTCAGGTACAGCACGAGCTGCTCTGCATAACTGCAAAGAGAGCAGACAGATCAGTGTGACGGCAGCTCCACGTCCCCACAGACTGTGGGTACATGAGGATGTGTGGGGTGGGAGGGGGTGACAGGAGCGCTGGGAGCTGGGCAGCTCTGCCCATCCTCACCTCCACTCCCGGCTGAGGAGGCTGATCTGGTCGGCCACCAGGCTCTCCTGGAGCTGGTACTCAGCTGTCACCGAGCTGCTCATGTCACTGGAGCTGCCCTTGAGAGCAGCAATCTCCATCACGTAGTGCACGAAGGCCAGCGTGAAGCGCAGGCTGCGCAGGATGTCCGTGTGCTCTTGCTGTCGGAGGGATGCCAAGGGGGGGTTACAGGGAAAGCTGCTCTCACCTGAGCTGTGCCAGCAACCCACTCCAGCTCACAGAAACAACACCTCACCCCCACAGCCCCTTACACCTCTGCTTTGGGCCAAACTCAGCCTGGAGCCTGCACCGGTTCCTCTTCCACAGTAACAACAGCAAAAAACAGCCCCAGGCCAGAAATTTCTAGACAGCTTCCTGAAGAAGTTGGTGAAACTTACTCTAAAATTACCAGCCCCCTTCCCAAGGAGCATCCCAGCTCTGTGGGATTCGTTCACAAGTCAGCCAGGAATGGGGAGAGACCATCTGCACCCTAAGCCCAGCTCTTGTTCCCACTACAGCAATGCCAATGTGGATTTCATGAGAGTGAAAACCTCCTACACCAGAGAAAAACTGCCAACAAAGTGTCTCCCACCCTACATCCCAGCCTTCATCCCGTCTCAGTTCAGTGCAGTGAGCTGTGGGTGAGGTTCTTTGAGGAGACAAGCAAGAACAACCTTTTATCTGCAACTCCTGCCCAGCTGGTGAGGGAAGTGCTCACACCAAGTGCTGTGGTCATTTCAGAGTAGTTTTTCCTCTGCTATTACAGATCAAAGGGGATTATCCCATTTCTGGGAAGCTGCATTGCTTAAGTCACTGCAACCAGTTCTGGGAAGTTAGTTATTTGTGGAAAAACTGAATGCCTGTGGGTCTGCAAAGTGAATTGTTGCCTGGGTCAGATGCCAACTTCATTGTTTGTAATCTCTGTTGAGAAGTGGGTAACCTGGTCTTCAAAGATTCACTGGCTCAGTTCTCTCAAAGGCAGTAAGGATATTTCCTGCATGAATTTACCAGAAAACTTCAATGATCAAGATCTGAGAGCTTCTTTCTTTCCTGTACAGGCTCAGGCACTTGGCTGTTAAGGCAGCTTTAACTATCTGGAACATGAATCTCTCCCTCCCACTACCTTGCTACCTGGACAGTCCAGTACAGTGAGGAAGTCTTATCTCCACCTTCCTTAATTTTCTTTAAAAGCAAAGGAGGAACTTGGAGATTAAGTAATTACCAAGTCATACAAGAAGTTTGTGGCAGAGCAGGAAACTGCTGAGGTCTTGCAGGTCTCAGCCTCTTAGCTCTAACCCACAGGCAGTCCTTCCTCTGCCTACAGTCAGCTTCTGTTAACTGTGCTGGCATTTATGGCCTCATTTGCCATCACAAGTCTTCTGTAGCCATCTCTGTATTGTGTTTTTAGAGCACTGTGAAAGAAACTAAACCCCAGCCTCCAGTATGCCTTGTCTGCACCTAAAGAAATTTTCACAAAAGACAGAAGAACCACCCATCCAAATGCAACAGCACTGCTCAAGATAAACAAGGGCACTTAAACAGTAATACTTCAGTGCCCTGAAAGATGAGCAGAAATCAGAAAACCTGCCAGGTTTGCATTCTGGCCAACTCCACAGAGCACAAAAGGGTCTTGAAATCTGCTGTAAAGGTTTTGTGACATGCAAAAGGATTACTGTGCTTAGCAGAAACAACAACTGAAGCCAAATGACTCATTACAGCCAGAGAAGCTGAGCCCTATTCCAAGATCAACTGATACTTCCTGATACTCTCTTCTGACCACCATCTGAAGTGGTGGCAGCTGGCAGGGCCCCAAACTTCTGTCACCTCACATAGGTAGGATGCTCAGTTAAACTGACTGCTATTGTGACCATATCATTGCTGGGAGCCTTTGTCCTGTGGCTTTACAGGTAATGAAGCCAACAAATGCAATCCAATGCAGAACTGACAGAAAAAATGAGCTCAACAAAGCCTGAAGTAGAAGAGCAAACCCACATCCTTAAAACAATGTGTGCATATCTCTCTTGGTATCTTGGGGTTTTCAGCAGCACCAACAAGTGTCAGACACAAAGAGCCTTCTCCAGACCCAGACAGCCCAAGGTGGTATCACAAACAGAGCCAGAAGTGTGACTGAATCTGCCTCCCACCTCCACTGCAAATGGGCAGCCTGACCTACATTTCAAATATATCTCAGCTCTAACAGCATTTGTGTGCTTCAGCCTGCAGAGAAGGGGAGCCTGGCATCCTTTCAGCTCCACAATCTGGTTCAGCTCTTCTGGTACAGAACACGGTGTCCCCCCAGCCCCCAGCAGGAACAGAAGTGCCAGGTTTAGTTTGTTTTCAGATCCTTTCAGCAGAGACCATATCACTGCTGACTCTCCAAGTGCACCAGGCAGGCACCTGACACACTGAGCTAACTCACATTCTCAGGTCAGCCAGCACTAATGTGAGCCTTTTAAAAAAGGAGAGGCCTAAAGCAGGCAGGTTTGCTTCAGAGGCCCTTAATACAGAATGCATTGGATAACTGATCTTCCAACCTGTAATTTCAACTTTGGAAATGGGGAATTTTAACCCCAGTCACAGGCTGTTACATGGACTAAAGGGCTTGATGCTAAATATGCCCCAGGCTTTCTGAACACTTCACTGGCCTTGCTCTCTTGGAACTTGCTGCCTTGTTTGCTCCACCTTTGGAAGCAAAGCATGGAGCTGTCTGGATTTGCTTTACTTTTTATTCCCCTGTCCTTTGGCCCTGGGATATACCCACCTCCATGAGGGTCTCTTCGGGCAGCTCTGGTGCCTCAAATGTAACAGCACCTTCCAGGTTGGCAGTGATGGGATCAGCAAAAGTGTACCGGAGACTCGAGGGGCCCTCCAGAGCCTCCCCTGCAGCTCCCACTGCCAAGTGCCTCCCACTGAAGGAGCCTCCAGAACTGAGAGAGCTGGAAGACCCCACTGTGAAGAAAAACAGACAAAGGAATTAACTGGAGGTATTGACAGCAGGCCAGGTAGACATTCCTCATGCAGGAGAGAGAAGAGAATTCTGTAGGATTCGGGATCCTGGATCTGACAGAAGACAGCAAGAGGTACTTTGGAGGAAGATGCAAAGACCTTGGATGCAGAACAACCACTCCCCACCATAAGCTCCTTAGTGACTCAGGCAGACCAGCTTACAAGCTCAGGCAGATTTAAAGCACCTTCCAGAATGATGATCATTTACGGAGACAATTCAGAAGAAATTCTTTTCCTCTTTTTTGGCTAAACCCTTTCTGAATCCTGCCACAATATCTTGGGCTGATCTTTATCATGCACTATCATAGCCAACCTCCCCACCATGGAGCAGCACAGTTGGAACCCTGGCTCCCTTCCTTTTTGTTATTATTGTCACTGAATGAGCACCCTGGTAAGTGATGGTTCTAGAACATCCTGTAGGCAAGCCACGAGTTTTCCATTAAATGCTCTGCACTTTTGCTTTCCCCTCTTTATAAATAAGAGGCTGGGCAGAGAATGAGTGACCAGCTGAGTCAAGACCCTAATCCCAGGGTTCTGGAGACCCTGTAGGAATGATGTCCATCAGACAACTCCCTCACCATCAGCTTTTCCCTTTCTTGACCACTGAATCCACCCTAGGAGCACAAAGAAAATTTTGTCTCAGAGTATTCTCAATACACTCACCACTTCCAGAGGCTTTCCTACCTGTGGCACACTGCCACAGAGGGAAACATTCTGTCTGATGGGGGATGCCAATATCAGCTCCAACACTCTGCTAATTCTACCCATGTGGCATTCTCCACTCTCACTGGTCCTTTGGAGGAAGGTGTTTCTCTTCTAACCACAAGTTTAATTTACTGCCCTACCCTGCCCTCAAAAGGTTCAGCAATATATTAATGCACAACTGAACTGCAGAGAGGCACAGCCTCTTTTCCTCCCAAAAGCTCTCTCCATGTTGGCAGCAATGTTTCAAAGCTAAGTGGATCATCAAAGACAGGCAGAGTATTTCCAGTTCTCTCAGAGAAAGGAGAGGATCTACAACATCACATTCTGGGTGCCCTGTAATTCCAAGAGGCTGTTTGCAGAAATTGTTAGGATGACTCACAGAAAGGCCCTGCCTTTAGTACTGTTCTTACTCATGGCTTGTCCAAGCACTTGGGGTGAAAAGTTTCAGCTTGCAAATCTCCCCTTTCCACCATTAACTCTGTGCATTAACTATAATATGAGGAGTTCCTGCACAGGCCTAATAAACAAAGCTTGTCCTGCAGCATTGCTTTGGTCAGCCTGACCTAACACTGTGTGTGCTGCAGGCTCACTTTCAACAGCCTCCTATTCCAGGCCTCCCATCTGACATCCTGACTGTCGGGCAGACCCTTCAGCACCTGAGTAACAACCTGCTAAAATCTGGTGCTTGGGTCTGCTTCCAGATTGCTATTATCCCTGAAAAGCAACACAGGAAGCCTGAATCCTCTATCCATCACATTGCAGTAGTAGCTGGAGGCTGTAGCCAGGACAGTAACCCCACTGTGCTGCAGGCCCCTCATATAGTTTTATTTAAGAGTATTAAAGCTCACTCTCCAAATAAATGACACAAAGAAAGAATTGTGTTTCCAATCTGCCAGGCAATCAAAGACATGAGTGGTTTTAGTTAAGATGGAAATGCAAGTTATACACAGGAACCAAGCCCACATGTGCCCCTATCCCAGTCAAGCAGCTTATTCATGGTCACGTCCAAACCTTCCTGCAGTAATTGAGAACAACAGAGTCAAGCACATTCAGATGAGGAACAGCCAAGAGAAAAAACAAACAAGCAAAATATGCAAATCAAAATGTGTCCGAATATTTTCTTAAACTGAACACAGACTCCAACTCCCAGACACTCTATCCCAAAAGGGCCAATTACCACAGCCTCAACTGCTAGCTGACAGGGCCAGAGCACTGGTGTCTTACAAGGAGTATCTGTCAAGCAGGAGTGCATTTCCCCATCTCCTACCTAAGCAGCTCAGAGCATAAGTAACACCTCTAATAGTTTTGCACACAGAGCCCTCCTGGCCCTTTCCCAACAGTCCCTGTGCACTGAAATTGTTGGGCACAGATAGTCACGCTCATCTTTTATAGCTCATCTAAAACCCACAGGGAGAACAATCAGAACACAACACAATCTTTACATTTGTTGACCTCTCAGCAACAGTGGTTCTGTGAACAGCTGCAGCACTATTCCTGAAGCAGAGAGCAATAAAGTAAAAGTTTGCCTGTCTCTTACAACACTGGAAAATCACTCTCTGGCACTAATGCCAGTGCAAACAGCTAGCAGCAACATCTGGGGTTGGCAGGAGCCAGCACTAGAACCTCAAAGGCGCTGAGACCAGCTGAGCTCTACAGATTGCTCTGAGCAGCCTTCTGCCATCACCAGCGCCCTGCAGCAAGGAATGCAACACATCTCTCTGCCCCCAGGCATTCCCACTGGAACAGGCAGGTAGGTATCGGCCCTTTACCTGAAAACATCCTGGTCCTCGTGGTCTGTGGGGGGGTTGTTCCACTGGGAGGGGATCCGACAGTAAAAATCACTGGGGAGGGGCTGGCAGAGCCCCCAGCCCGGGCACCAGAGTGCAGAGTCCCTCCGAAAGCACCTGAGGGAGCTGGGGAGACAGTTGAAAGGTGCAGACCGGAGTTACAGGAAGGTCACTCAGAGCACGGGTGCCTTGCCCGGCGGGTGTGCTCCTGCAGCCTCTCCTGGGACACACTGGGCACCAGCACAGCCCTGTGAGGCATCCCCAGCACCACGGGCCACAGGACAGAGCCTGGGCAGCACCAGCCACTGCTGCAGCTGCTCTCTCTCCTCGCTGCCTGGCCTGCAGGCCCAGAACACCCACCCCCTGCAGAGCCATTCACACACGAGCTGCCTGGCACCAAGCCACCACTTCCACAGGTTATCACACTCAGAAGGGGCCAAAAGAGGAAGCCCTGCCTACACAAATCACACCACTGTCCAGCAGTTCCACAGCACACACAGCCCACGGAGCAGGGGAAAGCAAACACCACTGCACTCTCACACATGGCACTCGCTTCCTGTGCCAAGAGCCACCAGAGCAAAGCAGCCTCCCATCTGCAGGAGGGGTGTAGGCAAACCCCAACCCAGGACATCCTGCCAGATCTGCCTGGCCTCCCCACCTACCTGCAATTTCCATTGGCTTCTCATTGTTCAGGCTGTCGCTGCTGCCAGCTTCCGAGATCTGTGCCCCAAAGGCTGCCTTCAGAAGCAAGTCAGTGAGCCTGCCTGTGCTCAGAGATCTAAAAAGAGTTCATACAACATGATGCTGAAAGTCAACAGGTGCAAGGTTGTCAGCTAACTTAACTTCTTTGTGCTATTCCTGCTCCACAACCACTTAACACTACACAGTAAACAGTCTGGAGCTGAAAAACCACTCTTTCAACAGAGCATCTGAAGCACCTCCTGCTACTTGTAGAAAGCACAAAAGTATCATGACTAACAGCAGTAAACTAAGTCCTCACTACATTAATACAACACAATTTGTTTTTGTTGAAAGGAATGGAAATTAATGCCAGAGGACTCCTCCAATACACTGGGGAAAGCTGCAGTGTGCAGAGAGGCACGTAAGAAAAACTTAACAGCAGCACCTGAGTGACTTTCTATCCTGCAGTGCTCCTGACAGCCAGCACATGGCTTTACAACAGATCTCTCTTTTGAAGACCTGTGCCACTGTTTGATGGAGGAGGAGCACCCAGAACAGCTTCTCCTTATGACAGGCCCCACAGAGGACAAGCCAAGCATCTGAGCAATTGATTGTCTGGTAACAAAGTCCTGCATCCCCACTTGATGAAACCTGGCACACTAAACATGGTGTGAGGCTGCAGATAAGCTTTCATTTTAAAAAATACAGACCATAGCCTGTCCCTTTAGAAGAAGACTTTTAAAGTCTGCACCACACCAGTTTGCAATCCAAAGATGCTAGCAGATAACTACACAATGTTTACATATGCCTCACTACAACTTCAGCATCAGCTGGGGTTTGAAATTTGTCCTGTATTGAGGAGTGAAGCACCACTGTATGAAGCAGACTGCACCTCACCTGCCCTTGATCTCTTCCACAGGCCTCAATCCCAACCCAGTTTGCTGGCAGTGGAAATGACCCATCTCCTTCAGATCTGGCAAGGTCCTGTTCCGTGTCGGAGTCATCATGACCCCCTGATGGGCCAACAGGGTGAGGAGATTCTGGGAACTTGGGGTTTTGGGAAACTCAAATGGGGACACAGCCTAAGAAGAACAGAAAGAACAGAGATCTGCATTTAAAATGAAGGAGGAAGGTTCCTCTTGGTCCCCCATTTGTTTATCAAAATTAAACTGTTTAACAACCTGCCTGAAATAAGGATAGAAATCCCACCCTGAACAGTCATTTGTCCCTAATCCTAGAAAGTCTAAGACAAAAGGACAACAAACTGCTGAGAATTCTGTAAACAGAGGAAATGCTGTCACAGTGCCCACTCCCCAGGAGGCACAGGGCTGTCACAGGCTGCTGCCTCTGCTGGGGATTCCTGCTGGACACATACTGGTGTCATAGCCGGGTCACTGTGTCCCCAAGGGCCAGACTCGGCCATTGGGGCAGCTCCTTCCCCTGCCTGCTCCCAAGCCAGGCTCTGCTCAGCTGCTGAGGGCTGCTGCCAGGGCAGGGCTGCCCACGGTAAGTAGGGCACCACCCCATTTCACACAGATCACTGCACAGCCCTCTAAGGATAGGAGCAAGTGCTGATAAATCCAGGTCAGAGTTATCTGCTCCTGCAGCAGCTCATCCCCTGATCACCCAGAAGACCAAGCTGTGAGAAGCCCAAAAGCAGACTCCTGGGCATACCTTTGTAGGGGAGCCCATTATTGTTGGCAAAGGGCTCCTCTGCATGAACTCAGAGAGCTTTGGTGAGGATCGGAGCTGCCGGCAGTGCTGCAAGCCATGGATCTGCAGAGGCTGGCTGACTGGGGTGTGACCAAAGTGAGCAACAAGAGGATCAGAGTGCTGCTTGGTTATCTTCTGCCTGCAGGAATGCAAATCCGACAGGTTGGGAGCACTGTGGAGCCGGGAGCCCATCCCTCGAGGAGACTGTTCAGGTGCCAAGGAACCTGCAGGGCACAGAGTGACAAACCACATCACTGCCTGGTCCTAACACTGAGAGACAGCCTGGCCCCAGGATCTGCAGCTCAAACAGCTGCAGAGCAAAACCTTCTATGGCTAAGCATGGTACTGAGCAGAGCCACAGCACTGCCAGGCCTGGTCACGTTTCGAGTCTGTGGGAGGGTGAGATATGAACAACAGGGAAATAAAAGTGCAGTTTCTTTCTTTCATTGCCGCCCATTCAGAGACACAAACCCTGACTGCCAGAGCTCAGCAGGAAGGGAACTACACATCAAGCAGGCCTCCTGACAAAGGGGGTGTTAAAGGTTTTGAGTTGTTTTTCCTTCACTCAATCCATTGGGTTCCAAGACCCAAATTTCAGTTTTTGTGACACAGGGTGTGTCAGCACTGGAAGATGCTGGCTGACAGGTCATGAATGGATCAACTCCCACACAGAGATCCTGGCTAGCCAAACATCCAGAGAAGCTGCTGAAGCAACCAACCCAGCCTAGAATGCCCTGAGACTACAGTTCTGGCTTTATCCATAGGAGTAACTAAGGAAGGCAAGGACCAACGCACTGGCAGCAGGAACACGGCTCCTCACTTCTGCTCCAAGTGAAGATGGGATAACAGTCTGGTTGGGCTGCTCTGGGATTGTTCCAACTGTGAGGGAATTAAAGAGAAAGGAGTTAATTCAGTATTAAGTTTTCATATGCAAGAACAGCACTATGCACCACCTGTTTATACAAAGATGCCAGTTATCTCTTCAATCTTCTCAGCCCTAACTGTGTGGTGAGAAGATCCTCAACTCCTGTAAAAGGAGGTAAAAAAACCCTCTGCCTGGTATTAGTTCAGCAAGTTTTAGTCTGACTTTGCAGTGATATTAGTCCAGAGGAATAGAATATGAATATTCTGTATTTCCCCATCAGTAAAGACTAATAAATACAGGACTGGAGACACCAGGGATAGGGAACAGCTCATTGTATCAGCCTGTTCTTTTACAGAAAACAACAAATTGGACATTGGGATTTCTCTTGTCCCTTTCCACTTGAACTGCTTGTTAGCATCTAGATCAGGCTACCAGATATTTAGCCAAAACTTTTCAGTCTGGAAGTTCAAGCCCTTTCAAAGCTGATCAGAATTTTGCTTTGATGGTAATTGGCTTACATTTGTTCTCACCCCAACCCGAGCCAGTAAAAAAATACTTTGCACTTACAGATGCCCTCTTCTGAGGGCAGCAAAATGTTTGATGCAGGCACCAAAGCAAAGCTTGCCTCTCCTGGGGCTAACAGGTGTTTTTCTCTCCATTTTACTGAGGTCAAAACACTTGTCAAATAATCTGTGGAGAAGAACCACAGGGGAACACAACAATCTGAACTCTCTACTTCCTGGCAGCTACAGCTGGTCAAAACCCCGCTCTTTACAGGAAAGAGGCAAATGATTTTATTAGGACAGCAACGTGCCAGCTGACATCTTACCTTGTGGTGATGGCATGAATGGCTTGGCACCACCAAAGGAGAGCTTTTTAGTGCTGGGCACGGATCCATGCTCTCCAGGATAAGGAGGGGAAGCACCAGTTTTGGGAAAACCAAGAGGACTCGTACTGCTGGACCTCCGGACCGTACCAGACCTTACAGGAAACAAGAGCAGCACACAGGTTACTCCAGAGGCCAGTACAGAAGAAGAAGGAGAACAGCATCACCCAACACACACACACAAAAGCAGAACTTTGTGACTGTTTATCCTGGATCAAAATCCCACTGTTTTAGGACTATACCAAAACAGATTAAGATGATAATCCTCGTTCTCAAGAGTTTCAATTCAAATAAATGAAAAGAACAATCGAGGTTAGCTTAGCTGTGTGCAGGACAGTCATTTTTCAGAGACACCTCAGATGCCTGCAGGTATCTACATCGATCCTAAACAAGACAGAATTTCCTATCTTGCCATGTCCAAGATGTTTATTTTAGGCAGTGTCTCTAGAATGCCCTGAGAGGGCTTTATTCAAGTGTGCCTCCTGTGCTGAGCCACTTGCCCTTCAGTCAGGGCAGCCTTTAGGCAGAAAGCTCTGTGCTCAATGCCAAGGTAAAGTATGCCAATGCCCTGCTCTGCAACAGAGCTTGGACTCAAATCAGGAGCTACAGAGCAAAACACAACAGTGTGTGGCTGTCAGATCTGAAACACTTCACAATTACCCAGAGGAATTTGGGTTTTTGGGCTGGACAGTCAGAATTGCCTGTCTAAACGCCTTCGACTCCTTGTGAAAGCTCAAATTAGGGAGTTAAAATTAATTTGTAAAGCCCACACATGCAGGAATCTTGAGTATTAGCCAGTGCTAAAATGAAACAGAAGAGGAAACTAGTGGGAAAGTGAGCACACTCACACCATCAGTCTGGAGAGAGACAGGATTACTGCATATTAATTAATTATTTCTCAATATGTTAATCTTTCCCCATCATTAAGAACACACAACCTAAACTGGAGTGCCATTCTGCCTCTGCAGACTCCCTCACCAAGATTGCCATTACACTCCTCTATATGAGAACACAGTCTTTTCATCAAGTCCTTCATTCTATTCTCAGTTTGGAAACATTTTTTCTCTTGTTACAAGAACATTAGTCTCAACCAGTAGGTGGTTTTCTGGACAGGAATCAATGACTGCTGATAAAAACCCCTCCATACTTGAGCCACTGAAAGATGCTGTCACTAAAGTATCCTGCCTGCTCTGGCAGGGATGCTGCATTTAACTGTCCTCATGTATCTGAACAGAAGGAACAAAGGATGTGGGTTTTAGCAGTGCCAGGAATGGCAGAATCATCCTGATGAACTGTCAGTAAATCTACTCAACAACACTTCTAGGTGTATATTTCACTTTATGCCACACTTCAGAAAATAAATACATTTTAAAAGATAAATCTATTCAGTAGTTGAGACAGTTGATCTGCCAACCTCCCTGCCCTATTCAATGTGTTACCACATTCTGCAGCCAAGTAAATCCATGCTATAATCACATGCTTGGAAAAAAGGAAATACTTGAAAATTTTAACCTAAAAATCACTTCTCTTCAGGTTGCTCCAGATTCAGAGGCTAATGCTCATCAAGTGCCTGGCCCTGAAGCAAAATGAATTTCCAAAAAGAAAGGTGAGAATATACCTAGATATTCAGTGGCAGAAGGTATTGCCCTGCCATGTTTTTAATTCTCCAGACCATGAGCCATGCAGAAGGCTGAATTTTATCTATCAGGAACTTGCAGAAGAAAAGCACCAGGTGACTGCTGCTGCTGCTGGAAGATGTGGAATGTCAGATGCCACCCTAGGAGACCCGGGGTAAGCCAGCAGAGCAGGACAGGTGATGTGACCAGAGGCACATACATCTAATTAGCACCTCATCATGCCACACATCTGTCCACAACAACACCACCTTACACAGCAGCCAGTCAGGTGACACGGGGACATTTCTCAGACACCAGAGTGTACGTCAAGGCTTGCAATCAAATGACTCAGCAAACATGACGTGGCACTCAGCAGCAATGGCCTGCTTGATACACCCAATGGAAAGGTGGAATCACACAGTTAATGCCTGGTGGAGTTTTCTCCTGCCATTCCTGAAGGGTGTCTCCTGAACCTGCTGATTAGAGGAAGTGATGGCCAGAGATAAGTATGGCTTCCCGGGGCAGGAAAAACATGACATCAGAGATGCTGAGAAGATGCTAAAAGCAGCCTGTGAGTCACCCTGATTGGGCCCATTCCTCGAGTTCCTGTGCAGGGACATGCCACCCTCAGCATCCCACAGAGGTGACTAAAAGGAGCAAAACATGGCAGTTTGCTCCCTGACTGTAGCTGTGGGCTGTGAGCCTCAACTCAGCAGCCCATCACCAGGTCTGGGGTAGGCACAGCACCTTCTCCAGAGCTCTCTCTTTATACCTCCCAGGGATAACTCTTGTGAGGTCCAAAACCAACAGTGTCCACAAATTTTGCTGTCAGAAACACAGGACATGTAGGAAACAGGACAGAGTTTACCACAAAACCTGCCAGACACTTGAAAAAGTTAACATAAAACAGTATTACAGTTAACAGTGGCAGAGACCAAGCCTTCTGCTAATCCCTATCCCTCATCAATATCAGCATATTGTGTCTCTGCTTCTGGGTCCACTTCAAATAAGCCTCATCCTGAATTAGGCTGGCTGAAGCCCAAACTTAGGCTGATGTAGGTATTACCCTACTTTCAAAATCTAAACTTGAACTAATCCAGATACCAACACAACACATCCTAGAAAAGACAAGACACCTCCTCGACACTTCTATTTGAGTGCCCCTCCTGCAAAGCTCCTTAAGATCCTGTATTGGTCTCCTTCCCATCAGTCTGTGACCTGGGCTGCTGCTGCCAAACAGCAATCACATGTGAGAAGAGATGGAAGCCCTACATGTCTTGGATGAACCAAGCATTACCCCTGCACTCAGAAAGTCAGCTGTCTGCTGCAGACTTGTCTTCCTGACAGCCTTCAGAAAACATGCTCTGCCTCACAGGCATAAATTGCTCATGGTTTACTCAGTCCTGGCTGCATAACCACATTAATATGCAACTTGTGCACAACACATCATCTATGGCATGACTGGATACAGGAACCAATTAAGGTAAAGTCAGGTAGGTTCTGTAGCCCCATCCATTTTAGCTGTTTATCTCGAATTTTCCTTTTATAAAGGCATCTGCCAGATGGATGGTTCCCTCTGCCTGGACACTTGGACACCCAATCCATCCATAGCTGGCATGGGAAAAGCTGTCAGACCCAAAGTGGCTCAGCCTTCACTCTGAGCTGGCAGGAGCTTTCTCACATAAAAGCACACAGGCAAAATTTACAGTGCTAACAAATAAACCTCAACACCATCACAATGAACACCCCAAAACACACCACACTGCCTCCCTACAGCGAGGGGGAGAGCCCAACACACAGAGAAACTTATAGAGGTACAGAAAGGACAGTGTAAAGCAGTTTGTTTACAGACCCCCTGGTGCCAGCCCCAGCACTTACCTGGGGGAGGAGTAAGGATTGGGAGACTGCAGGTTCTGCTCGATCCTCCGGTAGTTGTGGATCTGTGTGGGGACTGGGATGGGCACGGAGTGTCCGTACTTGCTGCTGGAAAACTGCCCTGGCCGCCTGTGGAGAGGAGACACAAAGAGACAACCTCCTCTGAGGGCTGGGCCTTCAACCAGCTAACTGGAGATTTTATCTTCATGAAGCAACTGCACGCAGGGAGCATCCCCTGGGCTGCTCTGGGGCTGTGGGTTTGCACTGGGAGGTGGTTCAGAGTCATATCAAAGTGAAGTGGCACCACACATCTCCTGAAAACAGGCACCTTTCCTCCAGCACCATTCCCACCCACAGCCTGATGTTAAAACCCACACCCAAGTGCACCACACCCTCCAGGAAAACCAGAGCCCTGCTATTTCAGGCCATGGCTGGCCTAGTTTCCAACAGCTCAAATCCACAGCCAAGCAGACAGCACTGAGCAGGGGCTAAACATGAGTGGCTCACAAAGGACACCAGCACAGACTTTGCTGACAAGAGCTACTTGTGGTTGACTCATGCACAGGCACTGCTGCAGCCACGGCATCTCTGTGGAAGTCTCACACCACGAAGGGAATGTAGTGCTGGAGATCAGAGCACTGGCAAGTTAACTACAGGGTGGAGAAGGCAAGTCAGGAGAAAATAAATTTGAGGGACAGGAACTGGTATCTATAAACCCATCAAGGACAAGATAGAATAATACCACATACACAAAATGGACAAGTCCATTCTGCAAATTTCAGGCTCCTTCCAACCAAGCAGGTTCACTGGCTCCTGTCTGATACCTGTTCACTGGCTCCTGTCTGATACCTGTTCCCCCAGGTTACTCTTGGCCTGTCCACCAGGCTACACACAAACCACCACGCTGTACAAAACCCCTGCAAATACCACATTTAACTAAGTAACTGCCTAAAGTCTTTTCCCAAAGGCCCCAGAATTCTAGGATTAATTGCCATGGCAATGCTATTTACAACTGCCAACACCAATTGCAGAGATGTTGAACAATTACAGGAAGATCTTACTGGTAATGAAGCTTCTGCAGTCTCCCTTGTTGTCAACTGAGGACATGCACCTGGGTCTGTCCCTAACAAGCTGGAAGCATCACTCCTTGGGGTCTAGCACTTGGAATGGAAATATTTTACATGACATGAAAAGATATATTTAATTCAGCAAGAACACACGTGTGCACTCAGGGGAAGAAGAAGAGTTTGTGACTTATTTGGCAGTTCAAAGTACCCCATCATCAGAATTTCTGTTTTGATGAAGGTTATAGAATTCTGTGGTTTATGGTGACAGCACTGAGCAAAGCTGGTCTGCAGATCTCTACACAGTGCATGTGAAGACACTCCTCCATCTCCTCCAGGAGAGCCAAAGAACTGGAAGAGGTCTTTCATCAAGGATGAGTGATCAAATGATTTCAATCCTTTTATTCCTCTCTCAACTTTTTAAAGTTCCATATATTCTTCCTTGTGTGGTCTTATTTCTTCCACGAAGAAAACAGACTCTTGATTTCCTATTTGTCTCCGAAAGGCAGCATGGATGCCTTGACTCTTCACTGGCACACAATAAAATGAAGGCATTCAAGGTTTCCAGTGGCTCAGCAAAAAGGTGAGGCTCTGATGTATCTGCCTTCCATGAATATAAAACATGGTGTTGTGACAGACATAAACAGAACAAAGCTTTAGCAAGAAATCTGAAGGTTCATGTGAAACCTTGTACTCACTTTGAACATACATTTCAAATGTTATCTTTTCTATCTGGTCAAAATTCTTTATCAGAAGTGAAGTTCTTGGGTAGAAGGATCTCCCTCACCCCAAGAATTATATCAAGTCCTTATTTCCCTCACATGCTGCACATTGTAAAGGAAATTATCCAAATGAGGTGACATACACTAAACCTGCCAACTGGCCTCAAGCCCTAAAGAATGCAATTGACCATAAACCTGCAAAGTCCAAGAGATAAAGCTGGGACAGGGAGTTTAACTACTTGGCAGTAATTAAAAGCTCTTTGAAAACTCTTTATTAAATCTAGTGCTGTGGGGTACATCCAAGAAATTACCTTTCACTAGACTTAGTAAGCATCTTCAAGGAAGTGTTTTAAAAAAAATTTAAAAAAAACTATCAAAGATTGGCATGTTTTAATTCTGCCCAGTTCTTAATCTCTTAATTAAGAGCAAGGAGAGTTTTCCTAGAGTGTACCATGACATCCTGTGGAAAACCCACTGCTGGCCACTCTGAAACAGCCCTTGCTTTCTGTCCCAGTTGGATTGCAGCCAGCATTGCTTGCTAGCCTGGAGCCACACATGGAAGGGAGAACTGCTGCTTCCAAGTGAGCAGGCAGAGGGAAAACCAGGAGTCCTCTGCACCAGTGGAGCCAAGTGCTGAACCAAGAGGTCTTGTGCCATCTACAGGGAAGGGCACTGAAACCCAGTGAGGGCACACCTGGGTGGCACCAGTTCTGAGCACTGTGAGGGGATAGATCAATGCTTTATCCTCTGGACTCAGAGTGACTGCTCCAGTCTTTCATTACTGATGCCTTACCCCCCTTCCTGAACAGCACAGAAATGAACTTTCCAGTGTTACTTCAAGGCAGGTAGAAAAGTGGGAAGTAGCACTAGAGGGTTTGGCTTCTGCTCCACAGAAGCTGCTGGGAATGAATAGGAAAGACAGTGAGAGTGGAAACATGTTTAGATCAAAGCCTCTGGCATTGACTGGCCACCCTGGGATCCACTAGAAAATGATAAGGACAGTTTGGTGAGCAGTGAGAAGTGGGCAGCATTTGTGGTCGACTTCCATGAATTTCTCCTCACTGCTGCCCAGAAGCAAGGCCAAATCCTTTAATAGAGACTGATCTCCAGAATGCAAAGGAATCAGTTAAGGAATAAGCTGTTAAAAAGCTTAGCAGGCAATGGCATAAGAAGCCTCATGCAATTAAACTCCACACTGTGGTACACACTTGCCAATTAATCTGATCACGTCAGCGAGGCTCTGAGCTATATTATTCTCTGTTAAATTTGTATGCTTTGAGGCTATGTTTTGTCATTTTCTGGGCTCTGTTCATGTGACAAATATGTTCAACACACAGCCTGGGACTATATTTTCTTCTTAAAAAAGATTTTAGGGTCATCCATCTCCCAGTGTGAAATCCCCTTAAACCATCCTTCCCTGATAGGTGCCATATTGACAGAACAGAAGATGAAAGCTGTCCTGCTTCCTCAGCAGGCAAGAACAGGATGGGAAGCAACACCAGCAGTTCCCTGCATGCTAGAGCACATATCCTAAAGCTTCAGGGCCCCAAGTCAGGGGATCACCTTCCACAGACCTTTAACACCTTCAGAACACAAAAGTGTCTGGCCCCACTGGGCAGCTGGTGCTGTTAGTGTGGGCAGCTGTCACCTACAACACTCCTAAAGGCCAAAACTGAGTTTAGAGTAACTGGTTTAGTTGGAATAAAACCCATGAGCACGCCTGTTTGCACATGTTCCTCCTACTCCTGCATCCCCCATCAGCAAACAAGGTGCATTATCAGCATTACTTTATAGAGACACAGTGCAAGGAGCTTTTCAACAAACCACAAACAACTCAGCAGGCCCTCATCTGTCCTTCAACAGCAAGGGGAAGTGAGCAACACTCCCCCACACTTGTCCAGTAACTCAAGTCCATCGTAACTTCAGTCTTGGATGAAGTGTGCTCTAATTCACTGCATGAATTAGAAACAAGGGTCTTTAGCTGGAATTCTCCCCACCTCTGAGGGCTGGGCACTGTGGGGGACATGCCAGTGGAGTACAGTTACCTTCTGCTTGAGAACAACCCCTGCTCCCTCAGGGAACAGAGTTAATTCCTGCTCTCCTGTGTTCTCTTCTAGCTCCTCCTGAGAGCCAGAAGAGGGAGAGACAGGCTCAGTAGTTGGGACTGATCAGTGCCCAAGGCTGGGGAGTTTCTCCTGGGTGTTTCTTGTTACCCATTAATTAGAGGAGAGATGTGGATCTTGCCCAGCACACCAACAGCAGTAAAATCCCCCCTGGAAGTCAATGGAAGTTCAATTATTCATTGTTGCACAAAACAGTTTTTCTTACCCAGATGGACTTGGAGAACTGCTGTATGGGGGTGATGGAGATGGTGTCCTGGCCTGGCTTTCCAAGCCTGCTGAAGTCACAAGGGAACTCCTGAGGAAAACAGAAAGAACTCAGCTGTCAGAGCCTGGGAACCAACCCTGTTTCCCTCCTACAAAGCACAGCAACAGAGCTGTGTCTGCCCAGCACCTCATCAGTGGGAGCTCTGGGACTGTCATCCTGCTCCCACCACATGAAACTGAAAATGGTCAGAACCAGGCAGGTGACAGATATCTCTGAAAAAAAGGCCAACTCAGGAACATCTTTCCTCCTATCCACCTGAACCCCACAGCCCCAAACATCCAGCAGGCTCCAGTGGCTGGACAATTTCAGGTGCCTTGGTGGTCTTACCCACTGTACATCAGGCTGTCCTGGATTGGTTTCCCTCCTGCGGCCTCAGCAGTTAAATCACCTGAGGGACAAGGAAGTGCAGAAACAGATTAACTCAAGATAATTTTCTTAAAAATCTTTATACGTTCATAGCAATTGAGATTTTGTGTAGAATTTCCTGCTCCTCCAAGCCCTCCTGAGCTGTTCCTGAAGTCAGTGTTTTGCAAACCACATGTGGGCTGAAACTGAAGTTCGTGGTGGATGCTGATCCTTACACCCTGAAGTTTTGGAAAATTTAGGCTGAAAGCAAGCCCTCTTGGAAGGGGACCAAAACCTGACAATCCTTTGAGGCAACAGGTACATGTCCACTTGGTTCAAGTCACTGGCTGCTGTGTCAAAGTGGTACAAGACACTCATAGGGCTTTGGAACATCCCTGTCCTCCTTGGCAAAAATCCAGGGCAGCCAAACGAGCTGGCAGCAAACATCTGAACACTGGGAACAAGACCAGCACCAGGCAAGTGTGTACTGGTCCCACCACTGATTCCAGGGAAAACACAAACTCCTCCTTATCACAAGGACTGCAGAGATCTTCCAGAGATTGCTCTACCCTTCCAAATTCCTGTTTTAATAGAAGTGGTGCAACTGTGAGAGGAGGAATCACAGCAGTTATTACCAAGTTCCAACTCAGCAAAGCACCACACACATGGGCAAGGTTGAACAATGTCCTTCTTCTGGATAAGTAAGGACTTGTACTTAGGCATGTGGCTGGACTGAGGCCCTGGTTCTATGTACATCTGTATTTTCAAGCAAGTCCTATCAAAGTATAAACATAAAGGTCCTAAAATGAAATTTAGAGCATTTGAAGAAAAAACAACGTATTTTAGTTTTTCTCAGGGACTTTTTTCAAGTGTAAAATCCAGCTTGCTGGCTGAAATCCCGTTTTGGACTGTGATGCTGAGTGAAACTGAAGACAGGATAACAAGGTAAAAGCTTCTGTGAGAGAGAGACTTTTCCCTGTGAGCCTATTTATCTTCTTTTCCAGCTGGATTTCCAGGTTCAATCTCTTACTGAGGTCCTCAAGTAATCTTTACTCTCAAATCCTGCCTTTAAAGGTAATTACAAAATATCCTATGAAACTAGCCAGTGAGCCAGATGTCTCAGCCAGCTTGAAAACAAAACTGTTCCTACTACTGAGTCAAAACAGACAAGTTTAATCACTCTTTCAGCTTTTCAATATCTATCTTTAACATGCACAACCCCCTCTGCTCAGAACATCTGCATTTTCAGAAACCACCTTACTTGAGAACTGTGCTGGGACCATGACGAAGTCATCTGTGTCACAGGAGGAATTCTTGCTGCTGCTTCCTGCAGAGTCCTTGGATCCATGGAGAAACCCAGGAGAATCCTGGGTAGGAGATGCCAGTGCCTTCTCCTGCAGCTGCTGCTGCATCTCTCCAAGGGACTGCTAATTCAAGGAGAAAACAAACACTGGCTTCAGCACAGCTACTTCATCATTCTGCTCCATCCTTTAAACTGAGCTGTACAAGGCTGCAAACAGGATTTTGCTGATAAACCAGGGCTGATGGTTTGCCAGAAGCAGCTGTTCAGTTTGATGAAAAGGAACAGCCTTTTATGTCCCTGTCAGAACAGTGCATCTTTTGTTACATAAAACATACTTCCAGTGTGTCTGATGCTCCACAGATAAGAAAAATTCACTTGAGTGTTGCATCCCTCAGCTGAGGTTTTCTGGATCAACCACCCATTTTCTACCAACTCACTTTAGTATGGCTGGGAATACAAGAGGAGCTTTCAGAGATAATTTTTGTTGTTCTTTAGGGTTATGTCTTTTCTGTTTTGTTCTTAAACACAGAACCATCTGGTCTCTATTTGTGCTTTTGCAGCACTTGGTAACATGGAGATAAGTGTTCCTGAACTTCCAAGACCACCCTGTTTTGCTGTACTGCTGCTAAGGAGCTAAAGAAAGGCCCAAAAGAGATTAAACTTTCAGCAGATAAACAGCTCACAGCTGTCAGAGGGAGGACAGTCCCTAAAAAGTCCTGTTTTCCTGCTTCCCTCAGCTAAGTGATGAATAGCCCCACAATCCCCTCACACTGCAGACAGATGGAGGAGGCTGGATGGTTTAAGAAAGCTTTAAGGGAGCTGAACTGCCCATGGAGCAGATCACAATCTTTATCCTAATGCATTTCTAGGCTGAGAAAGACTTGAAGCAGCTTTCACTTGGGCCTCATTAAGACCCTGCTCACCCTCCAGAGACTCTCCTGCTGCATCAGTGGGGACTCCCTGTCTCTGTACACACAGTACATACAGGCAGAAGGAGTTTTCCAGCTGCCAAAGTTGTCTCTTTTCCACCCAATCTGTGAACTCTACCCTGCAGATGTGGCATTTTTCCCAGACTGAGCCAGCACACCTCCATCAGCAAAACCTCCAAAGGCAGAGCAGGAGAGGTGCAGTAAACCTCTAAAATGGGACCCCCTCCTAGTCTGGCAGTGATTCTGTACCATCCTTAAGCTTCCCAGACCAGGAAAGCTCAGGAGAGTGAGCCTGCTTTTCACACCATCTGCTCGTTCCTGGAGTCTTATGGCCAGGAGGGCCTCAGCCAACCACCCTCTACTTCAGGCTGCAGGGAGGAGGCTCTCAGGGACACAGTTATGAAACATTCAGAGGGAAGCAGACCTGTCTTCTCTGTCCAGCTCACATCATGAGCACCTCCATCAACTTCTCCTGGTGCCCTTCAGCCTTTCCCATACCAAATTGAGATACTTTGGCCCAGGGAAACTCAGAGAAGAGAGCAAAAAAAGCAGTCATGCCAGGGAGGAAAAGTCCCATCCTTCTCCTTTCCCCTACCAATCACACCACCAGCATTCCTGAGTTCAAAGTCAAAGGCAGCTTTCACCAAGAGCCTTCAAAAACAACCTTTCAGTTCAGCGAGCTGGAGGAATGTCACTTCACTGGTCACTTAAATATTCTCTCCTCCAGAAAAGTTTTCACCATTTTGGGTAACCAGAGAGAAAACCCATCAGTTCAGATCATCTTTCATGAGACCACTGGACTGTGGCAGGTCTGGTCTGAGCAAACAGCTTTGCTGAATGTCCCTCTGTGGTGTCTGGACATGCTGGTCAGAAGGAGGTGGATACACTGTCAGGCTGCAGAGACTTTGCTTGAACACACAGAATGTGCACCCAAGGAAGCAGAGCTACACCCTGAATTAACAACCAGTTTGGGTTCCAAGGAACTTTCCATCTCTGCCAAGACAAGCTGGTGTCATTCATACCAACTTCTTTCATAAAGGCTTTTCATCCAGCAGGCAATGGCAGACTGATATGTGTCTTGGGGAGAGTAAGCCAACCTTCAGGATCCAAACTCTAAAATGGAGAGAACACTGCACCAAGCCCAGCCAGAACTAGTGTTCAGTGATTTGCACCAGGAGAGTGCAAAAGCAGAGACCTCATTTCAAACACACAAGCAGAGAAACCATTAATACAAACAGTGCATCCCCTGAGCTGTACTTACAGGAGGTGATGTCAGGTGGGAAGTGGATGAGCTGCTAGAGGAACTACCAGAGCCAGAACTGGGATAAGAAGGCATTGGCACGGAAGCAGCTAAAACCAGCAAAAGACAAAACCAAAAGAAGTGGTTAAACCAAGATTAAGCAATAATAGAAAGTCTTCTTCATCTTTTCCCATCAGGTTTATCTCATGCACCATCTCATGTATCATATGTGGTCAATTAAAGGAAAACAAAAGAAAATGAACATTCTGTTCAGTTATGTGATTCACATGTATCCACTCCTCCATGAATGCTCTCACAGGTCTGAGAACTCCTGACCAAGGTCAGATGCCCACTCAACAGCTGACCTACCCAGGCAGCAAGATGGGTTTTGCCCTAAAGAGCCTCCAAGCATCTTTACAAATGCAGGGAAAGAGAAACAGAAAAGTGAACTGAGTTGCTCATGTCTGGGACAAAAGCCAGGAGCTACACCATACCCTGACAGATTCTTCTTCATGAGAGCTCATGGCTTGGCACACATACATCAAATATTGGGAGGTGTGTGCCAAGTTAAACACATGCCTACTCAAAGCCTATGTGTTTACTGTCCAAACAGCCACTCAGGCATCCCAGGCCACAGGCTCCCAGCAAAAATCCCAAACCCAACAAAAAAACCCCTCAAGGGGGTTTTCCTCAAGGAAATAGAGCATTGCTTCCTATAACAACCTGGTCACTTCTGCAAGTCAAACACGTTCTGGTCATTTAGTATTTGTACAGAAATTGTTTCCACAGCACAGGCCATCCCTGCATCCTTTCCTTTTATGTTTTATTGTTCAGTATAGGAACTGCCAATTTTATTCACTTCATTGTTGCACTGGCCTTTGTAACAGAGGCCTGAAGCTTACATTGAAAGGCCTGGCTGGCACTGACCTTCAGGCAGAAAAGATGATTAAGGCATCAGAGGAGAAAAGAATATTTAACTTCAATGACTTATGCAAGTGAGGTTCAGTAAATAACAGAAGAGCTCAGTTCAGCCAAGCAGGGAGACAGTCAAAAGTAAAAATGGCTCTTCAAAGGACTTTGAAGTAGTTACTGGTTCAAATTCCCCAGTCCACCTGCACAAGACTGAACAGCACAGAACAGCCCAAAATCCCCACTTCAACGCAACCCAAAGTCACATTTTAGACTGGAACCATTTTGGTATTTGATTGACTTAAGATAGAGATCAGAGACAATGCTTAACTGAGAAGAACACTTCCCTGGTCTTCCATTATGCTGGCAGAGAATTAGCACCTTCTATCAAATTTCTACCTTTACATTACCTGTGCTAATGACTCCATACCTAATACAAGGGAGATTAATAACACCTAGAAGAAGAATAGTTCTGTCTGAAGTAAAACTATCTCTGTCATTTATCCCATTAGATACTACAAAGTACTTACTCTATTCAACAGGCTAGAAAAATAAAAGTCCATCTCTCTGCAATTAACTGTTGAAACAGTGTTTTAATGATAAAAGAATGGGAAAATATGCCTTTTAATAACAGGCTTTGGGAAGTCTTTCCATGCAGCCTATCAAAGAAGGTTAAAGGAGGACTGGACCAGAGTCTTTTATCACAAAGAGAGCAATCACTGAGACACTGAATTCCTCAGTTTGAGAGAGATGTAACAAGATCCAACAACAGGAAAGAGAAGCCAAAGCAGCGTAGACTTAAAGTATCTATTTTAATGTAAGTAACTGACCACTTTAACAGTTTAAGCAGGGTCTCAGTGACCTCCTCCAGCCTTTGGCAGCATTAACAAGTAGGAATCCACAGTGGGATGGAGGTGGAGGGAGCCTGGACACACTTTTTAGCTTTTGCATCTATTCTGCACTAGATTTAGTGCCCTTGATGGGCTGTGCTGTTGTAACACACTGCTCTGGCTCCTGTACAGCAGCAGGGATGGAGGTAGCCTGAGGATGGCTGCTCTGGGAGATTGGTCAGGGGCTTGGCATGGAGAGCCACTCTGCCCACAGCCAGCACAGCTGCTGCCCCTCCCCATGCTCAGGGAACACACACAGAGGCCTGAGAACTTGCCTGTAAAATGTAGAGCTCTGTCCTGCCTCTATCAAGCTGCTTTTGATCTCCACAGTCCTCCCACAGAGCCTGCAGAGCAATCCCTAGGACCTTCCCTACAGATTTAATACTAGAAAGGAGGGAAAAAAGGTCTCTCCCTCCTATTTATCCTGCCAGCTGCTATAGAACAATTGACCCATGTACAGACAGCCCTTCCTGTTATGGAAGGGTGCTTTTAGAAAAAGGTAAGTGAATTCTCTACTGTATCCACACATGCCTGCTGCAAGACTTGCATCACCATTCATTTTTCCTGGAATTAACGTTTTTGTTAGAGTCATTCCAGTTCTCTCACAAGGTCCCCTCCAGTCTATTTTGGTTCTGTGATTATTGATTTAAACCTGGCTAGAATGGAGACACTTCTATTTTTGACTATTTGCTTCAGACAGCTTTTCATTAATCAGGAGGGAAGACAAGTTGGCAGACTTTGCCATTATCATCTGAAACTCAAACTCAGCTGCATGAAGCACTCCTTTAGATACAGCCTCTATTAATCACTGTTCTTATTTAAATCCCTTTGAACTCCCCAAATTCACACTGTAACTCTGTGAGCTCCAACTCAGAAGGTCCTGACACTCCAAACAGACTTTGATGCATGTAGAACCATGAGGTTTGGCTCTGACAAACCCTCCCTGACCTCAACATCCCTGCTGGGGCATTTTTCAGTGTCAGCCATGTAGGCCAGCTTGAAAGAAAGACGCCTGCTTCCATCTCCTCCACACACCCAGGCACTCCCAGGTCAAAATTAAAAAGGGTGCAAAGACTTGGCTCATCATGTTTGCAGCTGAGTCTGAATGTGGGGAATGTTAACATGAATTGTAGGCCCCCACCCAAATCCAGAAATTGCTGGATTGTAATTGTAATGTAAATAAGTCTGTTTTCATAATTGTCCTCTCCAACTTGCTCCAGCAACAAAACAGTCATCCTGCACATTGTGTAACCAATGCCAACTGGTTTCAGAATGGGAGAGCTGGGAGCCATAAAGGCAAGCCTGTGCTCCAGCTGTGTGGATTCTGATACTGGATCCTATACTTGTAAAAATAACTTCTGACACATCATCCTACCAGGGGCTCAGTTGTCCTAAAAATATCCAACCCTCAAGTTTTATAGAAAAGCTTTATTTGGAATCTGAGCTCTACATACACTGGAGAGATGCACTTTTCTGATTATCTGGATTCAATTAAAACCACTCATCATAAAGCTCTTTAATTGCAATCTCTGACAATAAAGTCTGAATGCAAACTCTGGAAGTACTTGTCCAAATAAGTTGCTTTTTAGAGTTTAAAACTCTGCAGCATTAAAATCTTTGACATGCAGGAGTCATGGGGATTTTTTGCTAGTTTTCACCTGGATATTTTATGTACAGTAAGATTAAAAAGATGGCAAAAGTCAAGCTAAGCCTGACAGGTATTTCAGACACTGAACCACCCGTGCACTTCTGAACCATAACTGCTCACCTTTCATGCTCTCTTAACTCAGAGTCAAGGAGGCAGCAGCTTCTCATTCATTAAAGGCAGGAGCAGAAAAACCTCCAAAATATTCTGCACGGGTACCAATTACTATGTGTTTACTGAGAGAAGACTTGCACAAGCATCTAATTATGCCTTCTCATGTGTTATTACTGTAACACACAGCCCCATGCCATATGCTGATCAGACCTGGCTACAGACAGACAACAGTCTGACTAGACACAGCATTTTCAAGGCTTTATTAATAAATTTTTACACATCTAAGGTACATGCTTAGTCACAGGCACAAAACCCACAATATAAAATAAATTATAAATAAACAAACAAACAAAAATAAAGTGCACCATCTTAGTTAACAAAGCCCAAGGGCCCTAAAGCAAGTCTCCAGGGAGGGAGATGAGAGGAGCAACATGAAAACAACCATCCCTCAAAACAGCAGGGAAGAAGAGGTGCTTGTCAGAAATATCTTCTTGAAAGATTTTTGAAAAAAATGTTGATTTTGCTGAAGCATCTCAATAAACACGCAAATGTATTTCAACAAGGGGGATCCCCCTGCCTCAGCAGCTTCAAAATTATCCACCTGGAGAATGATCTATGTTTGAGGACTGACCAGTTTTCCAGAATTCCAAAGTTCCATTATATTGAAAACACTCAGATGTGAATGACTTAGTGGTAGCTGGTTATCAGCTCTCAAGGAGAGCAAGAACACAAGGCACACCCAGCTCTCCATTGCAGTCTGAGGGCTCTAATTCAGTCTGAGCACAACTATCATGGTTCAGGATGCAGCTTTTTTCTTCTCTTTGGTATTTCCTACACTTGTGATGCTGAGCCACGTGTTGAGATGAAGAAGCATTGCAAGGTTTTGGACTCACCCTAGCTCTGCACACAGAGTCAGGTCAGGGGAGCCACCCCCTGAGAACTGCAGCCTTGCCAAGACACACTTCAGCTACAGCTGTGCAAGGGTCAAGCCCACTGCCACGCTAGACAGCATTCCGTAAATCTCAGGTGAGTTTTTCTTATGGAGATCACCATAACCTGACCTTTGCTGACACACTGGCTCTTCTCTCTCCTCTCAGAAATCAAAAAGACCACAGGCAGCCTTTCTCCTCCAGGCTCTTCAGCACATTTCCCAGAGGCTCTCATCCATCACTGGCATCTGGCAGTAGCAGAGACCTCACAGCAGAGTACAAGAACTCTCTCTCCTCCACTAGAAGATTTCTGTGCACCACAGCCTCCGTCCTGTGCACAACATCTCCAGCAATGTGTTGATATTTCTACCATGTCTTCAAAACCAGTAGCAGTGTCTCCTGCCTGGAGAGGACTCCAGGTTGTGGATGTTTGTCCTGAGGTGAGGATCAGCAGGGTGACAGAGAGGTCTGGAGTCTGCATAGGCCTTACCCGCCTGTAAAGGTGCTTTTTCCCTTGGTCCTTGACCCCACACCATTAACCTTGGTGCAGCTGGGGGCAAAGGCTGAGCTACAGTCTCCTGCTCATGATGGCACCTCTGGTTCCTGCACAGCAGCTGTGCACAAGTTGGGAACTGGGGCCAAGTCAGGAGAGCCCTCTCCCGTTTTTCCAGGGTTTTCTGCTTCCCTGGCCAGCGAAGCAGCGGGATGGCTGGAGGCAGGAGATGATCTGGTGGGCATGCAAGAACATCCTGAGGAGGAGGAGGAGATCTTCTGCCCACATGGGGATCAGACTCCGAAGGGCTTTTCCCACACAGCTGCAGGACAGCAGGCACCAGGAGCTGGGCTGGCTTAGGAGCAGCCCTGTAGGGCCAGAGTCCCCTCCTGCCCTGTGTTCCAGGGCTGGCCCCACATCCCCCCGGCCCTGGAGGGTTTAGGGCCCTGGCTGCTTTGAAAGCTCCCCTAAACCAGAAGTGTCTTTTCTTGCCTGCAGGACGATCACCTGAGTGCACAGGTAAAATCTCATCAGGGACAATTCCAAAGTCCTGCTCTGGCAGCAGGAAAGCAACAGAGTGTCAGGAGTGATGTGGATATCAGACAAGGTGTGTCTACCCTCTTGGCACACATCCAAGAGGAAACTGGGTTTGTGCTGGACATGTTTCCTCCAAGACCTTGCACTGCACACCCTAAATTAGTCACTGATGAAGATTCTTGGTGCTATATTTACTCAGGAGATTAAATGTCCAGGAGAATCCCTCCAGAGATGACAACCATACACAGTTCCACTAACCCAAGTCTCCTGGCCAGAGGACTATGATGCCCCATGCACTAGAAGCAATTCTAAATTGTGTTCCACCAAAAACAGACCTCTGATCCACAATATGTGTGGCTGCAACAAAGTTTTGAATCAAAAGGAGGAAGAGAGAATTTGCAATGGAAAACTGTCTTTGTTTTGGCCAGCTCCCACAGAGGGCCAAATGTAACCCTTCTAAAACAAGATGTATCAAGAACTTCCATGTGAATGATGAAACAGGATTTGGTAACCACAACACGTGGCTTTTGCACAGCCAACCTGGCAGGCAGGGCCAAGAGTGCCAGTTTTCCAGCATTCACTACCCTGAATGGTCCTACAGGTGAGGATGAAAAGCTAGACCATGGTGCATAATCCTGTGTACCTACAAGCACCCCACTGGCCAAGCCCTTCACATAAAGCAGCTGAATACATTTCAAAGCTACATTTGCTTCTACTTTAGGTTTCTAAATATCTCCCTAATCATCCCTTTGAAGATAACTCAGTAAAATCAAATACATTTTGATGGCAAAATCTGGACATGACACAGTAATAAACACTGAATCCCTGCCTAAATAACTAAGGAATCATAAAGCAGTACTTCTCTTTCCTTTTGAACTAACAGCAAAGGAAGCCAGGCCATGGTTCAAAAAGAATTGTAATCAAAAACGCAATACTTACATTTTTTCATAGAGGCACTTGCATCCAAGAATGGGTGATGGAAAAATTCATCTGAAAAAAATCAAAAACAATGACTCAGTGAAAGAAAATTACTGTAAGAAGTTTATAGATAAAGCACAGGAAGTTACAGTGTTATACAGTGATTTTTCCATGCAACAATGGAAGCTGACTATGGTTGCATTCAGAAGTGGTCAAGAATACAGGCTGGAAACTGGATGCAGCATGTGCTCATGAAAAAAGGATGGGAAATTAATTGGATCCCTGGCTGATCAGGATGGTGAATCACCCTAAATGTAGAGATCCAGGGGAGCTGTATTTATCACACTGCACTGCCACTCACTCCACAGAATAGGAATGATGGACAAAAAGACTTCCACTGAGTGATCTTCCATGACACACAGATTCAAACCCACCATGCACTGAGGGCAGAAATGCATTTTTAATGGGCCACCCCAGAACCACAGCCCAGAGCTCCCTCCCTTTCACATCAAACACAACTGCTGCTTCCTCCCCTCATTATGGGAATTCATTCTACAGATCCAGGCCAAGAAAAGCTTCTGTCCTGGCTTGCTGAACATTTTCTACATGTTTGCCTGTCCTCACAAGTAGCCACTTCTCCCAGCTCCTTCATCTCAGATTCACTGCAGCTCTGTGCCAGAGCCCTCTCCTATCACAATCAGCAACTCAGTCTTTTGGGAGTGTCAGCCATGGATCAACACTGATTACTGAGCTTCAGATTCTTTCCCAGAATGGACTTCCTGTTGCAACACCCAAGGTTTACAGACTTCTTCTGTAAACAGCTCCACTTTGGTGAGCTTTCCAGAGTGCAGTCACTGGGTTTTTTGTTTGTCTGCTTTTTAACCTTAAAACAATCCCTGTCGCCCCAGGCTCTCCTTGCCACTGCCATGCCAGGGTCCTGCAGCCAGAGTGCAGTGGTCTGGAGCTTAGTCCAAGACAAGGAATAGAAATCTTTGGCAGGGAAAGCTGGCATCTCACAGATTAGATCTGCTGTAGATGGAGAACACCCCCATCCTGTGGCAGCTGCTCAGCTGCTGGGGTTTCCTGCTTCTTTTTCAGCCTGCTGCACTAGAGGAGGGTACCATCCCTCAGCCAAGCTGACTCAACTGAGGGGGTGGAAATGATGATTTCTTTCACTTTTCCCCCTCCCCGCTCCAAACTGCTTATTAGCTGTGCTTGCAAAGCAAAATTCAAACAACCCAGCTTGTAATCATCAGCAGGAAACTTGCAACTTGAAACCCTCCTGGTTTTCCTCTAGATAATCTTGAGATTGCAGAAAGCATCAGTTCCTGGCAGAACAGCAGATGGGACACACAACAAGTATATGAAGTTTCAAGATGATGAGTTGCTGTTGTGTGATTCAACTGAGCTCCAGGGGAGCTCTGTGGAGGTCACTGTGACACCTCCAGGCAGAGGGTCTCAGGGAACAAGGAGCAGCAGAAAACCCTCTCCTCTGGGGACATGCCAATTTATTAATAAATACATGATTAAGGGCAGGAGAAGTCTCAATACTGCAATATGTGCTGTAACTGTTGTCCAGAGTCATATCAAAATCTAGTATCTCAGATTTCCAAGTGTTAGACATGGACTCATGCACTCTACTCCCAAGAGGTGCAAAACCAGCTCATATGGGCTAAAAAGGTTTGCCAGACAATTTCTGACAGCAGGGAAGCATGAACCTCAAAGACACCTTCTTTTGAAATGCACAGCAGCATGATAGAAGTAGAGATGCACAGCCCAGATAAAAGGTCTGCAGGGAATATAACCCTGCCAGGTGATTCTATCCAAGCCAGTCTGTCAGGAGCTTCAACAACTCACTTTTCAAAAGGCTCATTCTCTCACTTCTGCACTCCAGTAACCAGTCCTTTGCATTCATCACTGGATAACTATGACCAACCTCAGGTAATCCACAGTTGCTTACCCAGCTGACCATCCCCAGAAAGACTTTCCTGGTATCTCTAATCCAAAAGAATAACAGAGGATGCAAGACAATTCCTCTTCATCACCTAGCATGTTCTGCCCAGCAGGAAACAACCCACCTGAGCACATAAGCAAACAAAAACCCAACAGAAAACCAACACTTAAACCCCAGAAATATCAAACTATTTCACCCTGAGTCTGACTAAAAAGCAGCATCTTTAACACACACAGGATGTGTTTGCCTTTAGATGACCTGGTCCTTTCAGCAATTCAAGGAAAGGCTCCTCCTCTGCCTGCTTTCCTCTAGGGCATGGCTTTCCCAGGAGGTTCTTCAGACCTTTGAGCTCAGCTAAAACACATCTGTAAGATGCTGCCAAGTCAGAACCACTGGGCTCACAGTGATTGATCTCAGTCTAGAAGTAATCCTCAAAAGAGGAAATCCTCATGTCAGCCAAGTCAGGAGACTGAGACAAAGGCTTGGAGACTGCCAGCTCAAGGCCTGATAACGACCAAGGCTTCCTTCCACAGAAAATGCAGAAGGAGGAAAGGGTCTGCAAGCAGCTACGTCTCCTGGCTCAGATTATCACAGCAAACCCCACGAAACAGAGGGTAGTGGGGTAGTGCCTGAATTGTTCAGTAAATGAGTTCAGCTTGCAGCTCTGGGAAGGAACTGTGACAGAAAAGCACAGATACATAAGACACGTTTACTAAGCAGCACACTTAACCACAGCTCAGAGAGATTTTCAAGGCAGAAGCCAGGACAGGGAATGCAAGTAACAAACATATGCTGAAGGTGTGCCAAGTCACCTTGGTTTACAAAACTGTACTGAGATCAGCACTGACCTTTCCAGCACACAAACTAAAACCCTCATGACTATGCAACCCTCCAGGCACAGGTGAGATCCAGGTGTCTGGATGCTTCTCCTAGCACCAGCCAAAAGCAGAGAGGCTTGTGCAGTGCCAAAAGACACAGAGACAGGCAGCAGAACTCAAACTGGAAGGAGGCCTTACCAAAGTCCATGCGGTCCTTATGATTACGCTGCAGAAGGCCCAGCAGCAGCTGCCTCAGGTGGCTTGATGTCTCCCTGGGGATGCTAGGATTGAAAACAAAGGCAAAATAAGAGACTTGCAGTCTGCTTCAACTGCTTTTACATATTCAGGAAGGCAACTGGCAAATGCAAAGTGATTCCATGCCTGCTGGGGCAGGAACACCAGGAGCTCACTGGAGGGAGGCTGATCAGAAATGTCTCTGTTTTGAGTCTCTGGCTTTCACTCCCCACTGCTGTTGTTCAGGCTACAGCTAATTTTGCATTAGTGGCCTCTCCCACGAGCACCTGCAGATCCTTCCCTTCACAGTGTCATCCCTCTGGTGGCTCAGCTAAGCCCATTCCACTTGCAGTATTTCACACATAATAAATAAAATCACTCCTACTTGCTCTAATGGGAATAAGATCACCAGAACAAAGCAGTTTCCAAGGGGAAGCTTCCAATTAAGACACTGGTGGTGAAATGTATCACCAATTACTACCATTTTATTAAAGCATCTGTTTTGCAGTGCAGTTTATGTAAGACTAGCAAGTAACCTTTGTCTATTTGCTCCCTTGATATACAGCATATATTAATCAAAGGCTACTAAGATGTGAGCAACTGCCACCTCAGCAGGCTAAAATTTGTGCAGTTATTACCTCACTTTTCAGCATAGTTAGGAAGAAAATATTCTTTTCAACAGCCTTTGAAACACAAAAAAGCTGGTAAAGCACTGGGCTCTCCCCCACCCCACAAGCAGATGGGGGAGAGGCCAGGGCAGCTCTTCATAACCCCAGCAGATTGAAAAATGCAGGGAATAAATGAATGGATTAAGGCACGGAAAGCAGAGTTCAGCTCTTGCATAAGTGGATTCAGCTCTGCTGACTTCCCTCCATCCCCAGAAGTGCTGCTGGGGGCTTTGGGCTGGACCAGAGCTCTCCTACTGAAGCGTGGGTGGTTGCAGCTCCTCTCAGTATTAACTCTGTTTATCATGGCTGTTCCCAGCATGGCCCCCACGCTCTGCCAGGCTTTCCCCTCTCCCCATGCTGGGTCAGCTGAGGTAATGACATGTGTGCCCAGTGCAGTAATTTTAGCTCTCAGTGGCTCTGCACATGGCTCTGGCATCAGTCACTGCCCTGAGGCCAAGCCCGACCAATGCTGGGAGAGAAAACCCTTCCTACACCATCTCCACCAACACACCCTACCACAGACAGGGGTAAAACAGAAGCTAGCCCAAAAATAGTGGGGAGGAAAAAAAGGGTGCTAGCTAGCACTACCAGAGTCCTGTTCAGGGAAACAGGAGATGGGAGGCAAGGTATGTGTTTACACATTTCAGCACCACCCAGTTATTTTTCTGTGAAGCCCTTGGCCTTGCTGGGGCAGGAATTTGAACCCAGTGATTCCAAGAACAGAGAATGATGGCAAGCATCCCTCATCCTTGTTTGTACTGGAGGAGTTGCTTTTCCATCCCTGATGCTGGAATGGTTTTGTGCACCTTCTCAGGCTGACACAGGAGGAGGACACCAGGACTCTGGAAGGGATGCAGTTAGACTGAGACTCAGGTTGAGCCTCCCATCAAAAGAAGTGTCCCTTGGAAGCACACTGTGTAATGGAATAACCCAAAGATACCACAGCGAGCAGCCTCCTGAAAAATGCATTAGTGCTGGAGTCCTGCAGCCCTGCAGTGTTATCATCATCATTTATTTATCTATGACACATAAAGCTCTCATTCAAAATGAGTCCATTTCCTAGCTATGACTTAGCCTTGGTATGGTTTTAAAGAAAGAGGTACATCAACTCATGGACTTCAGATGGCACAACAGAGATGAAGAGGGTGCAGACTAACAGCCTCTTTGTCTCCTCTTACCTCCCATGTCCAAAGCATCAAGCTTTGCCACCCTTCAGTATTATTGTCTTGGGCCATCTTTTTAAACATAAGCAACAAATCTGCCTCCTTGCCCCCATGACCTGGGATGTACTTTGCCATGCAAACCAGTACAATGAATGTTAATGATTCAGATAAGCACTATTAAAATTGTGAGGCCTTCAGGCTTCTCCTGCCATGGGCTCCCCAAAATGCTCAGAACAGCATCTCCTCACCTGCCAGCAGCCAGGGACTGCTTCCCCACGCCACTCCCAAGTCAAAACACTTCCCCTGGCCATGGCAAGGAAGTGTGTGCCAGCCTGCATAGCCCCAAGGAAAATGAAACCAAATCCTGGCACTGCTGCAGTCTGGGAAGGAGGTCTCTGGAGTAGTTTTGTGTTTCATCCAGTGCTGGCAGGGCACTCAAGCAGTTTATTCATGTTTACTCAGGAATAGCACAGATTGCAGCCCACGTTAAAGAGACAAACTGACTTTGGAAAGAGGGAATTGCCATTTACACAAAGGCCAGTTCAGATCTGACTTCCACAGCAAGAAAAACAATCAGGTCGGATCTGATTTTTGGAAGAATTTGGAAGTTCAAAAGTGCAGATAAGTGAAAATGGCAAATGCAGACTGTGTGAAGGACTCAAAAGAAGACTAATCCCTACAAGAACAGACATGCTCTCCTCTTACAGCTGAGTTTCATTTCTCACCTGCACCATGAGCCAAACAACAGCAGGGCAGTGGGATCGACACAAAAAAACTTAAAAGTTTCATGGATTAATTACTCATTTAGTAAGAGGGGCTCACTCAAAGGTGAGCAGCCATGTTTTGGGCTGTGTAGGAAAAACAGAAAAAACAGTCTGCTCACACAGACTCGCTCCAACTATGCAATCACATTTTTGCTTTAAATTGTTTCTTGTCAGTTATTTTACTCCAACACAGCCTCTGGCTCAATCTAGGTGTCCCAGATGTAATCCTGGTAGAAATTTGTGCCTTCTCCCCAAATCAAAAAAGGAAGTACTTAAAGAGAAATTAACTGCATATCACAAGTCACTGATAAGAGCTCCAGCTTCTTGACAATTCAGTTCCAGTTATCTCTTGGAGCTGTCTGAACTGATAAGGGAAAAGAAAAATCCATACACAGCAACCCAATGAACTTCCTGCATATATAGCTGCATTAGCAGCTCTGCCAACCAGGAGCTAACTTTCTGGTTAAAAAAGGCCATCCACATTTTAGATATAGAATCTGGAACTTCAGTCCTGTCTCTGTACCAGGCTGAGGTTTTTAGAACTGCCACGAGCTTCTGCTTTCAGATCTCAGAAGTCAAAAGGAAAGACCACAGCAACAAAACCAAAATACCCTGACAAATCACAGCAAAGAGGTAATATACACCCCGTTGGGATGAGAGCAGTTCTCTTCCCCCTGGAAACTGCAGCAGTGTCCATTTCCAGGGAGGTTATAGTATTTCCCCCAAGAGCAGGATGGACACAAGCAGTTGCTGCCCTGACACGTGAGAAATGGGAATGTGATCTGCACTCAGGTATGGCAGGTTACAGCAGAGGCTGCAGTTTGGCTGCTCACACGATCCCAGAATTGCCTTGAGTTCTCCCTGAGGCTCTCAGCTTCAGGGGAGCCACGTGTGGAACAGGACATCTAGCTGGCTCTTGGAATTACTGACAGCCCTGAATTTTTGCAATGTAGGACAACAGTGTCTGCAGAGAGACAGAACATCCCAACCCTGGCTATCTGCTGCCACTGGACTTTCTCTGGGCCACGTCACTGCTGGTTTAAGGAATGGGGAAAGGCAGGAGGCCAAATATTTTAGTCACCTCCCCAAGTGACAAGCCAGGAGCATGCAAGGACAGGTGTAAACAGAGTAAACAAGTGCCTACAAACATTGACACTGGAAAAATGCTTACTTGGGCATCAGCATCTTGTTTTTCTCATAGAAGAGGCGGAGATCCTGTGGGCTGCTGGCCTGTGGGGGAGAAAGAAACCAACAGATGAAGCAGTTGACCATGAAGGAAAGGGATTAGCATTTCTATTTAACTGTAGCTCTGAAGAGCAGAGGCACTTTTTAGTTGCTGAACCAGCACAGACAATGAGAACCTGCAACTTGCTTTAGATTGAAAAAATTTAGATTGAAAAAATTGCCAGCCCAGTGCTGCAGTGAAAATACAGTATTTCAACCTGCTGCCATTGTGTCCCTGACCTGGTTCTGTCCTGCTCTGCCCTTCCACGGGCTGAGCTTCACTGCAGTGGGCTCTGATGCTCAGGTTTGAGCTGGCCTAATAGCCTCACCCAGGAGACTGAATAATTGTAGACGTGAGGAGTCCCAAATGATGAATGGCAGATCCTGCTGAGAACATGGATTAATGCTGCAGGGCATTTAGAAAAGGGGCAGGGCACATGTTGACGGGCAAGGGATCTGTGAAGAGGCTAGGAACGTGGAGAAACAGCAACTGAATTAGGATTTTCTACTTTAGTTCCAGGAAGCCAGAAGGTCTCAAGCCCCAGCTCCTATTTTATTTGTGCAGTAATGTACACAACTGTGGGGGATGTTGATGACGAGGTTCCAAATTCTGAGAGATGGGATTAGAAAAAAAAAAGGTGGGGGCTAGGCACGAGAGGTTTACAGCTGAGGTTAAAAATAAAATCACCAGTAGACAAGCACAGACACATAAAAATCCCCTAATATAAATTCTCCACTTGTTTTCCTGCAATGAATAATACAGGCCAGCAAATTAACCCTAGTGTCTCAAGCTTTTCTGCTTAGGGAAAGTTGCTTTATTAAAGGCAGAGCAGGCTGGCTGGCACGACACAGACATGAAGGCACATAAACAGGGCAGCAAGATCAGAGGGATTCATCTGCAATCAATTATTAGTGCAGCAGAGTGTGTAGGAAAGTGTGAATGAGGAGGCAACAGGCAGCTTTCTCCTGATGTTCAGGGCAGGCTCAAAAACCCCTTGAGCCTTCCACCTAGTTCTGTTTCTAAATTAGAAGCATTTAAGGTCAATTAAGATGCTTAAAATGGCAAATCAGACAGGCCAATCTGTAGATGGCCATCAAAATACCACTAACACGGTATGGGTGGAAAAGCTGCCACATAAGATGCTGTTTCAACATCACCTACTCCCTCTGGCTGAAGATGAAAATTAAGGATAACTGAGAGCTCAGTAAAAAAAACCTCAAGAGAAATCAAAGGTAGCCTCAAAAGCTGATGGTATCAACACACTTGTGTAGTACTCAGTGTTTTTTTACACAGCCTTACCAACAGAAACTACACCAAAAAAAATCAAAATTAAAGCAGAGCACCTTGTTAGACAGATGCCTAACTGCATCATAATTTCCAATTGCTGCCACTGAATTTGATTCAGGAAAACTCCTTTTTACACCTTCCCCTTGCAGATCTTGGAATGCAATTAGATTAATATTTGGCAAGCTTTAGGGAGGCAAGCATACACACTGCACCAAATGGCCTGGCCACATTGCCCAGAGTGCTGACAAATATTCCTGACAGACACAATGTTCAAGGAGGGGCAAAACTCCAGCACAGGGAGGGAAGGGCTCATTCACTTCAGAGAGATACAAGCCTTGGCTGTTTACTCTGGTCATTTCCTGTTGCAACAGCTCAATTGTTTCACAAATACAAATACAATGAAGCTCTGATCTACTTCAAACACACTTTTGTCAGAAATTTTCCTGGCAATAAAGAGAGAGTATGTTCAAAGCAGCACATATATGAAGACCAGTTCATTAGAGAAGGTTTATTCTAAGCACTGGCTTGGACAGAAACAAAATTCTCAATGAAGCTTTCCTCCTCTTTGTGCAAATTCAAGAGGTATCCCTGTAGGGAGGGATGCTGTTGGCTCTGCAGGGACCACACCAGGCTGCCAGGCTCCTCCCCACCCAGACCACACTCCCAAGAGTTTGTGATTCAAGGCTGGCCCCCAGTGCAGATACCAGGGGAAGAGAGTCATTCTAGTGAGTGCCCAGCACAGACAGCCATGGGTCACCACTAATTTGGTAAAACCAACTGCATCTTCATGTAACTTCATTATTAATTGACTGAGTCACACAGTCCAGCTCCCAGTAACCTGCCCACTGCTCTCTTGCTATCTACAATTCATAAAGCACTAGGAGACTCAGCAACTTTGCTCACCTCTCCTTTCAAAAAATAGTGCTTCTCTAAGAATCATGGGGGAAAAAAAAAAAATCAAACCAGAAATGTTTGTAGTACAGTAAAAATGTCACTTGAATTCCCTCATCTGGGAAGCTAAGAACTTAACTTGAAATCTGCCTTCCAGGCAGATACACCCTGCCCAAGAAAAACACCAGGAAAAGCACACTTTAGGCACATAACCAGACCATTCAAGGTACACAGAGCCAACTTCTACCTATCCACCAGAACCAGGGATGCAGAACAGCTCAGCTTTCCCTAAGGCCAGGAGGGCACACCAGCAGGTCAGTTCACACTCTCAGTCCCTCTCTCATGCCACTATGGAGCAGCTGCATTTTGGTTTTGTCTACCCTTTCTATATATAGAGGCAACGGGACAAATTCAATCCTGCCACTCTGTTACTTTGTCCTGAGCAGCAGTGGAAATATGTTGAGCCAACAAAGGCATTCAGCAGAACCCTGCCAAATCCCCTTCAGTGCTGGCAGCCTGGAAGTGAAATGCATGTGAGAAGTGGGTAGGGTGGTGCTTTCAAAAGCATTCAGCAGTGGATTTGTCATGCTTGGGCCACGACTGGATGCAAAAGCCCAACCTTCAGACAGAAGAGGGCCAGAGACATTCACACCTTCCCTGAAGAGCTCTGTCTATTCAACACTCCACAGCAGGTGTATGGGATCTGCCCTGCTCTTTGAATCCTTTCCTTGGGGAGTCAGAGGTGCAGAAAGGGGATTCGGATGTGTTAGAAAGAAAAACTAAATAAGTAATGTTGTTTCTAGCTCAGTAGCTCTAGGGAAAACCTGGCTGAAAATACCTTCTGATATTTTAAGACTCCCACAGCTAAGTGGCTGGCATTCAGAGGACTTGAAAGCCCAAGGACCAGAAACAAGCAAACAAAAACTCCACCCCCTGAACCTTTTTCTTTAGCAGTCCATGGATTTCTCTCTGCTGCCAACAGAGCACGGCAAGACCCACAAACACTGGTCCAAAAGCCAGTAGTTCATTGACTACAGCAACAAGTCAATTACTGCACCCAGTCTCAGCAGAATTACCCACCAGTTCCAGGAATTCCTGTCCCCATGGACACAGGGCACTGCAGAGGAACAGAGCTGGGAACAGAAGAGCAAGCTGCCTAACAAATAAACCAGGGGTTCAAATTCTTGGCATAAAATCCACTCTTTCCTGGTGTTCCTCAAGGCATTTCACAATATAGCAGTTGCTGTAAGTGATACATAATCCTAGTACTTATGCAGACAGAATTAAAGCAGTGAACTTGGTACACCAGACGTACAAATTAATTTTTCACCTAACAGCTAGCTGGGATGAGAACATAAACAGGCAGGTTAACTCTTTCAGAGCTGCCAGACCAGGCAGAAAAACTTGCATTAATTCTCTTGTGCTCTTTGGCTCACTCTCCCCTAGACACAGGGCACCATGTCCATAGAAAGCTCAAGGTTCATGCAAAGGCTCAGACAGCCAGGGTTCAGGGTGTTTAGCAGGATCTGATGTCCCACTGCCAGGGCCAGCTCTGACACAACCTGCATGTGCTCAGTGGGGTGTCTGCTTACCAAGAGCTGCCCAGATTTAAAAGGGGTCACACAACAGAAGCCACTAGAAATACCAGTGTGATTCCTCCCACACAGTAAAAAAAAAAAAAAAAAGGAAAAAAGGAGATTGAGGTCATTTAACTAATCATATTTAAAACACCATCTGACAAGCACTAGATTGGTTTTGGATTGGTTTAGACCTTGTGTAAATCTTTCTTCTCTTGCCTCCAGCTTTGCTTCTGGTTGTCACTTGTTTACACAGTGGGCATGGGGTCCCAATTTATTAAACTCAGGTAATGACACGAGCAAACCACTACATTCCCAAGGCACTTCCCAGTTCTGGTCAGCAGCAGCAGGAAATGCACTGTTCAAGTCCTGTCCTCAGCAGCAGAAATGCAGAGGTGTGACTCCAGACCACTTATTAGGCAAGGCAAATTAACAATTCCACATTAATACAGCACTCAGCAAATCTGTTTATAGGGATTATGAATCCCATTAATCTCATCCCTATGGCAGTCTCACTGTTTTGTTTATGGGCATGTTTAATACAAAAAGCTCCTTAAGAAAGCTTCACCAGCCATCCTACCAACTGTTCACATCTGAGCATCAGCAGCTTCTTTCTTGTCTGTGTGCAGTGAGGCAGGGAAGGGACAGGAACAGCTCTGGGAAATTGCCTTGGGTGACCCAGCTATGGTTAATTTTAACTCTGAGACAGCCAGAAATCACATTCATGCACATACACACATCTCTGTCTTGATTTACAAGTACTTTCAGGATTGACAGCTGCCTCAGCCTTTCCACACATTTGATCTTTTTTCCATCTAACCCATTTCCCCGAAGCTCCATTTTATTTTTAGGCAGCTCATTCCTCCTCACCACAGCTAACACTGGAGTCCTTTCTGTTTGCATCCTCCTGAAGGTGCCTCCATGGCTCAGGCAGTGGCAGCTACAGCACCCAAACACAGCATTTTCATGTCACAGAGCTCCAGATTCCCATGGGAATCTCAGCTAGGCAGAGATGAGGGGCTGTCTTTGCCAGCCTGGGAGGGAAGGCACGGTGAGGATTTAGCCTGAAGAGGTTCACTCAGAAATCCAGTTCCTGGCTTCCCTGTACAACTGGGTCTGCTGGTGGCACTATGTGGAATCTGCCTGTTTACTTCCCACCCATTGGTAGACATCCCTCCCAAAAGCACTCATTCCTATTCATGGTGTCCCAAACACCTCTGTCCACCACCCCTCTTTTCTCCTAAAAACCCTGTAAACAACAGCTTCTTGCCTGCTCAGTGACCATCAAAAAATTCTTACAACACAGTCATGCCAACGAAGACAGAAAGCCAGTTAACCTTTAACCACCTTCCCCCAGCCAGGCTTCTTCCACCTGGATCTCAAGCTGGAAGGCAATTTGTGACAAGCATGGCCAAAACAAATAGATGGGGCACAAAGAACCATCTGGGCTGAGCTCCTCTCTCTCCCTGATCAAACACATCCACAGCTGCTACTGCAGTCACAAACAGGGCCTGGAATTTTGCTTCAAAATAGGACCTCCAAAAGAGGAAAGGGTGTGGGGAAAACTGAAATAGAGAAACCAATAACCCCCATTCCCAGCCCAACAGATGTTGGGACAGGGTTATCTAATGAGGCAAGCACAAAGCAAGGTCAGGAACTGCTGGGCAGGGACTGAAGTGTCCCTTCACTGCCCACTCCAAGGCAGGGTATTGCCATGCCTCAATCAAAGAACCCCTGTGATAAAGTCACCATATTAAACAGTAATTAAATCATTTGAATGAGTAGGTATCAAGGTGCCTTTAGAGACTAAAAGGGAGAATCCTTGCCAGGCTCCCCTGTGCATCCAGTGAAAGCTTGCTTTCTCCTTCCACACTTTTTCTTCTTAACACATAAATACTTATTTTCTTTCATCCTAACAGTCACTTTCTCCTCTCAAACAATGATACCAACACTGATGACAAGTGGATGCAGCCAGTAAACAGGAGCCATTCAAAAGTTTCAGTGCATTTTGTAGGGGTTTATAAAAAAAGTAACATGCAAAGGAAATGAAGTCTTGCTCTAAATACAGAGGAAGCTGGTGGACAGAATATAAAGCATTGGAGTGGAAGATTCTTATAGCAGCAGGGAAAAAATTACCCTGAAGGAAAAAAGTGTTCTTGGCTCTGGACTAAACCAAAATATACCATTAGTTTACTTCTGTATTTGCCCACTCTTTCCTGCAACAGATTCAGAACTCACTTTGTCCTCCCTGATGATGTAACTGCATAAACATTCCAGGTCTTGTGTGAAATCCTAAAGAGCCATGGAACTAAAGCTCGTGAAGTCCTTCACTTCATAAAATTTGCCTTACTACATGAGCATAGATTTCCCTCTGCCTGACTTTCTTTTGTGCTATTTGTTTTTGTTTCCTTTTTATTAATTTTTTTTTTTTTGGTTTATTGGGGATTTTTTCCATTTTGTTTTGTTAGGGAATCAGGATAAAGGGATGTCAGGACATAAGAAGAGAGGACCAGAAAGCAAGGGGAAAAACACCCTGATGAATACAATACTTTAACACAGTAATTTCAAGGGAAAGTCTGCTGATCTCATTCAGAGATGGAAGTAAAGTAGCACACTGTGTGGCTAACAAAAAAAAAAATACACAGAGTCTAGATGAATTTCAGCTATAGATGATGAAAAATACGTGAAGTAATTCTGAAGCAACAGGCATAAGGTTGTGGTGAATTCTCCACCATTCAAAAACTTAAAAATCAGAGAGTGCTGTTCACAAAGGATATGCTGCAGCTCATCCAGAAGTTATGGCATTAAGTACAGGGTGGAGCTTTATAGGGCTGTGTTATATTTGGAGGGGTTTGGATCTGATGAACATAAACATTTCAGGCTGGAAGAGATTATTGTGAGATGACAGATAAGATCCTTTTGATATCACCCTATTAACTGCTCTGAAAACCAAGTTGATTTAGCTGCAACACACCACTTACCACCAAACCATCCTGAACATTAACTTGCAATTACAGTCTTTCTTATAGTCCTTCTATAGCCAACATTATGATAATTATAAATTATACACTGACTACAGTTGTAAATAGAAGCTGATTTGCTAAGTGTAGGCCTAAAAAAACCCCACTGCTTTAACTGATTCATGGTAATTTTCTCAGTAAGTGACCCTTCCTAAGCTCTTATAACTGGGAAATACATCTCAATGAGAGACAGCCCAGAGAAGAGTCCTATTTTAGTAACACATCCAGCATTAGAGCATATAGAGCACAACACTGTCAAGGTGTTGGACAGCCAGACCTTCATGAGGCTGGATTTATGGGAGTTGATATTAGAGTTGACAGAAGCCTTAGAGTAACCAGATTAGAAGGAAAAAGAGATTTAAAAAAATGCAGGAGAGAGTTATAAACATCAAATCTAAGCAACTCACCTGAAAGGGAGCCTTTCCTGTTAGACACTGATAAATGATGGTTCCTATACTCCAGAGGTCAGCTTTGGCATCGTAGTGTTGTGACATAATGACTTCTGGTGCCTTTTGGGGGAGAGAAGGGAAATTTCTTTTATAAAAAGACATAGTTTTGGTGGGTTTTATTTTAGCAACTCCAAGAGAAATAAGTCACTATCATGCTATAAAACCTCTTGAGCTAGATTCCCCAAAAACCATGAAAGATTTACTCCCAGTAAGATTGTAACACTATATTGAAAGCACCACTTCCCTATTTAAGTGGGGGAAGCAGACACTTTCATTCAGAATACAAAAATAGAACTTAATATTATGTATTTTGGGCAAACTTTCCCTTCTCCCAGTGTACCATTTTCTACTGAATTCACAAGAAGAAGCCCCACAGAAATCACAAACAGACCTTCTCAACCAAAGCAAGGAGGAAGATCAAGAGCAGCAAAGGCTCCCACTGCACAGGTAAGCTCCAGCCTCCATCCTGAGCTGCACCACCTGGGCACTGCTCTCATTTAGCCCAAGATGGCAGCACATTAATTAAGCTCCAGGCCATGTGCCAAGGTCACAGTTTGGGTTCAAAGGCAGTGCTCCAGTCCAACAGCTTGAGCCCTGCTGTGCCTCAGACTCTGGTTTCTAATCCCACATTGTGCCCTCAGCTGCTCCCTCCCAGGCTTGTTCCAGAAGCTGGAGACAGTGCAAGCCCCCAGAGCCCCTGGCTCAGCAGGCAGAGCCTCAGGAGCAGCAGCACAGGAGGGACAGGAGGGCAGGCTGGCTAATCCCACGTTTGTAACTACAGATTTCATTGCAGTGCTGCCAGCATGGAACAGGATCAATTTTTTAGCTCTGTTAGAAGTAAAGGCCACACGCAATGGAAAAAAAAAAAGGCAACAAGTACATTGTGGACAGGAGCTCAGCCTGTCCCCAAGGGAAGCATGACACCAAACAAAGCCAAAGCAGCAGGACAAGAACTGCACAAGGAGATTTCAAATCTTGCCATGGCATGGGTCATACTGGGGTTCAGGCAGAAAGCTCCTTTTGGTAGGGGTAAAATAACTTTGTTTTTCAAAGGAATAAAATGAAACAAAGCAGCAATAGGCTGTGAGGTAAAGCAGGGAATGAAGTCCTGCCTTGCCAGCAGATGTTCCCAGGGTTCCTGCATAAGACCCACAATAGCAGTAGGGAAAGACTTCAAAACCCTCCCTAAACCCCAGCTGAACCCTCCCTTCCCATCTTCCTTCAAATCCATCGATAAACAGAGAACAATATGAAACATTGAAATTTCTTGTAACATCCACTGTTGTTTAAAATAAAAATAAAAATAAAAAACAAATAGAAAAAACATCATCACTAGTTTCCTCCAGCCCTTTCAGAAAATAAGCTGGGTGTTTTCAATTACTTTCACAAGAGACTCCGAAAGAAAAAGTATCACTAAAAATAGACAGTTCAGGAAACTCTCACGGGAGAGGAGAGTTACATCATCTTCACATATAGCATAGTTCAAATAAACATCAGGCTTCAAAAAAAGGGAGAGAGAGGAAGTGTGTTTTGCTTGAGGAGGTTCTGTGGAACAGACTACGCCTGTGCAGTGCAGCACAGTCCAGCCTAACTCTGCCCAAAGAGTTACTACAGACTAAAAACTTAAGAGTGGATTAGACTGTGTTTGAAATGAGGTGCCTCTTACCCCAGGGCACCTGTAAAAACCTCAACCTAAATTGACTCACATCATCTTTTTACTTTGAGCTCAGACACCCACGTCCCCAGGAGCTATTACAAGTCTGGCTTTGACATTTTTATTTCTGTCTGGTTTTCTCATTTTTCCTTTCACTGACTTGATGTGACACTGAGACCTTGACTGCTGCCATGAGCACAAGTAAGAGATCACCTCATCATAACCTGATCCCAGAGTGGAAAGCACAAAGAGGGTAAAAGGGATCAGTTTGGTTTCTTATACACATCAGTTTCACAGTCTAAGCAGTCATCCTGGAAACATGGTTTATCCCCATCTCCCCTGGAAGTTACATGACAACACAGGCACCTGCTGATTGACATTATCAGCAACCAGAACTTTAGGAATCTCCCTGTGTAACAGCTCGTTTCTGGCAAGTAAGATTTCACCTCTGGGGGAAAGACTAGTTAAAAACAAAGCCTTGCTTTTGGGGAGCAAAGCAAGAACAAGACAGAAAATCCTCTAGAAAAATCACACTTACCATGTACATGGGTGAACCACACAATGTTGCTGCCATCATATTGCTCTGCAGGTACCGGGCAAACCCAAAGTCAGCTACAAAGAGAAACAGAGGCAGGTCAGGAGCAGACACCAGTCCTAGAGAGCCTGCACCTCCTCCAGCTGATTCTTCCTACTTTACCTTCACTTCCCATCAATCTTTGCAGCCTCTATCCCACCTCAGCAAGACTGACAGCTCTTCTTGAGCAGCAGCATCCTTGTGCTAGTTATTAATGCACAGTACAGACACTACGGAAGGACAGACCAAGCCCCAACAGAATTCAGATGAGCAAACTCCCATCCCTCTTTCAGGGATCAGTACCCATTTGCCTGCACTCTGAAATGTCACCTGGGAAGGCTCTCTTGACTTCAGGGAGAATGTGCCAGTTCATAACCAGCCAGTTCATCTGCTGCTATCTCAGCCTTTCATTTGGGGAACTGAAAGTTCCCTCCATTGAAAAGGCTGAAATGGGAAACACATCCAGGAGGAACTGCTACTCAGCACTACCCACATTTCTAGACCAGGTCTACCAAAATGAGTCTTGTTTTGTTCCTTTAGAAGAGTACAAACAGTGTCAACCCCACCATTAGGACAGATAACTGAGCCCCAGTTCACTTAGCAGTTAGAAGAGTCAGGAACTAGGAATACTAAAGGGAATTACCTCTGCAGGTTACTCAGCATCTGATCATATGACACTGAGATGTTCTCTCAAGGTTACCAGATATTTCAAGCTAGGACATTGACACAGCTGTTTACACTGTCATCTGCCACTAATGACCTGGTACAGCCAGATTCTCCCTGCATCATGTACTCCTCAGGGAGCACAAGGAGGGTTGCAGGTTACATCACACCCAAGAGCAGCTGTGCCCACAGCCCTCCTGCCTGTGTTTGCAGCTCCCAATCCCTTCCTTACAGATATTAACTCTGCACTTGACAAAAACAAAATACATCAAAATGCTTCAGTCAAACAAGCAGCAATATTTCAAACTTTTCCACTGGACGTCCTTTCCCAGCTGAAGGAAAGCACTAACACTTTCTCCACAGCACAAGGTTAAGGTGAGGAACAGTTTTACCTAATTGGTGTCAGCTTCAGCTCTGAGTTGTAACGTAACCAAAAGCCCACGTGTGAGGGTGATATCATCTTATTTTTGAGGGACCACAGGGAATATGTGTGCTCTGTAACTGGATTTCTGGAGCACTCATCCCAACTACTGGTCCATCTGTGCCACTTGCCTGATGTGCAGAATGTGGATTTCTTCAAGATGCAGCTGGGAAGCCTGTCTCTGGTTCAGACTGAGAGAACTCCCACTTTTGGGTCTGCCTGACAACCCACTGCCCTCTCTGAGGCCAGCCAGGAGAGCAACTAGTGTCAGGTCTTCAGACAACAACATTTAACCTCAATACTGTTAAAGGCTGAAGACAAAAGTCAACTTTTGTTTATTTCTTGGTAAGCCTGGAGATTACAAGCCAATTAGGGCAGGCTGGTGTTTGTTTTTACTGAGGGAGGCACCATTCAACTGGGAGCAGAGCAAGGCCTGCCCAATTCCTTTGTGTTAAATCTGTGTCCTGGCAGAGTAGAAAGCTTTTGCTCCTACGGCTTGGAGGCAGCTGAAGGCTACATTTAGCAGAGGAACTAAGAATGAAAACCATCAGGGTGTTTTTAAAATGGAACAATGCTTTTCTCCTTCTAGACAGTTCCCCAAAGCAAGACTGAGGTTTCCACCTATGCCTCACCAAACTCCTGAGTGCTCAGGGTGACGTTTGTAGCGGTGTCTTACCGATCTTTATGCGAATGTTGTTGGGGTTTGATTTCCTGCCCCCAGCATAGGAAAGGAGGATGTTCTGTGGCTTCAAGTCCCTATGGATGATGCCCTTGCTGTGCAGCATTTTCATGGCACCTGCTATCTGCTGGAGAAAGAGCCTGATGGTGTCTTCACTAAGTGTCCGCATAGCTGGGAAGGAGGAAAGAAAAATAACCACAGATGAAAAACTTACAGTGCCAGTTCTCTGAGGAGCCCAGAGGGCAGAGTCTCACAGCAATTAACTGTAATTTGTCATTTTATTCCCACATATGATGTCTTTTCCCCACACACCATTCTGAATGATTCCTACAGGCAACAAGGGAGAGCATTTGCATTCCCAGCTTATTCTGTGGTCAGGGCTCTTTCCAGCCCCATGTCTCTCATGGTGAACTCAGGCCAGCACTGGGTGCTGAATCTGGGTTATTAACTGTGTCCAAAAGTGGCATCTGGTGAGGTTTAGGGCTTCCCTCAGCAAGAGCTGTCAGGCAGATCCAGGCAAGCACCAGGCAGGGCTGTGGCTGCCTGTGAGCTATGGTCAGCAGCAGCTGGATACCCAAGGCCAGAGCTTTATCATAAAGACTAGGTCTGAAGGTGGAGCTAAGAGAAAAGGCAACTAGGATCAGGATTTACGCCTGCAAGAGTCATTAAGGCTCATGCTGGACCTGGGAAGGGTTGATAGGTTAAATTCACAGTAGGTTAGGGCACATGGCCAGCAGGGATCTGTACCTTTAGGGTATGAATCCAAGTCTAGGCCTAATCCTTGTGCATCATCACCCAACCAAACCAGAATTCTAATCCCAAACCCTGTGTTTGGGTGAACCACAGTACAGTACTTAACAACAGACCCTATCAAATGACCCCTGCAAACCATCACCTGCCACCCTACCATCCACAGATATGGCAGGAATGTCTCAAAATGTTTTCACAAATTTTTTTTAAATAATGCATTAGTGACCAAAATCTGCAAATACAGAAGCTCTGAAGTGGCCTCTCCTGAGATACAGGCTTTCCAGGGACCGTGGTGTGAAAATAAATATTGAAGGGATTAAAATAATTTTCAACTGGCTCTCCTAATCAGAGCAGTGCGACATCAGCTCTCGTTATTTTAAGAACCACACGTATGAAACTCTTGCCAAAGCTGGGAACAGCCTGCTGAACAAACCCCAGGACCAACAGTGCTACCAGCCTGCCTCCTTGTCAGTCACTGAGCAAGTCAGGCTTCAAGCAAGCACCATTTTAACTTGAATAAAATAATTTCTTTTGTAAAAAGTCCCTGTAAATGACTTGGGACTTTACATTAGAGTTTTTTCAGCTGTTCTCTAGTAAGACATTAAAACAGACTGGCAGGAGCTTCAAAACACCACTCTATCCAGTCAGCTAGAAGGGAGGAATCCTTATGAAAACACAGCTGAGGCTGCACACAGCTTTAACACAACACAGGAAATTAAAACTCTAACTTTTAAAATGCATGGATGGGAGGCAGCAAGGGACACAGATAAGCTAAGCAGCGCTTAGAACAGAAAATAAACTCCCACCACTCCCAAGCCTCACTGCTCTAGGAGGCACAAGCACAGCTAAAGTGTCACCATGGCTATCAGGTGGTCCTGGACTCAACACGTGAGAGCAGTGCACATGTATACAGAGTTTCTCTCCCCTCACTGAGCCTTTTTCCTCATGAACTGGCACTCTGCAGCTCACAAGACTCCTCTCCCAGAAGGGGAGATTCTGTGAAGGGATTTTAAGGATACTAAGAGGCAGCTCAGATGCAAGTCTACGAAACACACTTGTATCTTCTGACGAAACCACTGCCTCATCTTTAACAAAGATTTCCCCAACCTCCTGCTGAAATATTGCAGTGTACTACTCAGTCCTGTACCATTTTCTGTCTATTAAAAGTCCAGCATCTCTTAGCTTTGCTCAATATTCTCTCCAACAAAAGGGCTCTGCAGTGTTTCTGCAGTTTATACTCAAGGAAATCTATTCAGGAATGGTTAAAATACTATCTTTAAACAAAACAGTAGGAATTCAAAAGGGTTTTTTTCCCCAATTCAGCTCAGGCCCAGGAAAGGGTGGGCTGATCACCCTCCCCCAAACATGAAGCAAGACTTGAAACTTGGTAATTTTTATTATGAAGGCAGCAGGCAATTACCAACTCCTGGCTAAATAAACTCGGCCTCTAGCAGAGGAAACTGTGGAGAGCCTTGTCCTGACCTGCAGTTCCAAGAGTGTGCCATGGCTTTAAGGCATTACCCTCTCCTTCAGATAATTTGATGACTGTAAGGCTAACACAGCACCAGCCACCAGCCCTCAGCAAACCAGCTCAGCCTCTCTGATGTCAATTCCAACTCTTTATAATACTGAAAACAACAATATTGCTACCAAGATCACAAAAATCCATTCATCCATAGAAAACAGGGCTTCTAAACTACCTGCTCCTGCAGAATTTAAGCTTTTCCACTTCACAGAAGTCCATACAACGTTCTCAGCCCTGCAAAAGAACTGTTTTCCTGGCACAGAGAATCTAAACTGGTGTCTTGAGCCTGAAGACATTCCCCCAGTGCAACTGCAGTAGTAGAGTGGAGCTACCAGGTTGCACTGCTGGAAAATCAGACAGAAGTCTGCTGGATCCTCTGGCAGCATTAAATCTCACAAAGCCAGGTAGGAAGGCAGGACTGGGAAATTGAGGCTCTGCCCTCAGGAATAGAGAAGGGACAGTCAGTTCCTTGGGGAGGGTAGAGGCAATACCCTTTTACCTCCCTCCATTAACAAACAGGCTGTAAAACTGGAAAACAAAACTCCTTATCTCTCATACTGAGCCCATCAGTCTCCTGTGTGACAGCAGCAATCGGCAACTGAAGGACAGAAACATAAATACAACTGACATTTTCAATGACTTCAGGATACTGGTCTGCAGAAGTCCTCCCAGACCAGCTACCAACAGCAGAGGGAAGGAGAAGATAGAGAAAACTCATTCAATTTAGGTGCCATCAAAAAAAACCAAACCAGTGGAGAGCAAAACAACTCTTCCTTTGCTACATACCAAATAAAAAGACTTGTAAGTCTGTCCCTGTAAGAAAGGGATATTCTCATCTTCACCAGAAAACTGCTGACAAAATACTAATCATGCATTAAAGTCTGGGCATCCCTGTGGGATGTGGTGAGCAATACATTCTTGCAGAGGATGCTGTTTCACAAGCCCTACTCTGCCATTACTGGGAAGCAATAATATCCCTGTGTTTATTTTCATGGGCTCCACTTCAGTGATGAGGCACTCTGCCTACTGCCTTGGGCTGCTCAGGTCAGTAGATCAGAGAAAATATTTACTCTGGGTTACTGTGGGGCCTACATGCCTTGAGCTCTAGAGGCAAAGAAAAAGGAAGAAGCCACCTAAGAAGTGCCCTGGTCAGCCTGTTCTGAGGAGTTCAACCTGCAAGAGGCTGCCAGGTAAACTGCAGTAAACAGCTCCTGTCAGCTGATCCAAGGGTAGATGTACTGGAGTACACCCACTGACGTTGTATTACAACACCATTTTGGAGAAGTTATTTAGGAAAAAGAACATCTCCTCTTACCCACACGTGTCACAAGTGTCTCTAACATGGGCCCAGTCCAAGTCACACTGAAGTGTGAGACCAGGCTGACTTGTTTGGGGCCTGGCTTGTACCTACCCCCTCTACCCATGCAAGCATAGTCAGTGACACTCCTGTGAATCTTCTGTACAAGTCAGAAGACTCATTCCAGATATATCTGTGATAGGATTAGACCTTCTTAATTACCTGGCTGTAGAGGGAGAAAAGCTACAGAACAATGCTTCTCACCTCTGGTTTGCAAAAGGGTCCCTTGTACCACTTGGGATGGACTAGAAAGATCAAAGCTCCCTGCATGTGTCATGGTCAAACCAAGAAATTCCCTGTTATGTTATGATATGAAAGCAACAGCTTTAAGAAAGGTCACCAATCCATTCTTATGAAGTGTCCATAACAGCCTGTGCCAATGCCAACTCACAGAACTTAAGAAGGAATTTCAGACCAGCCTGCTCTGACCTCCTGAGTACCTGAGGACACAGAATTCCAGTTATTCCTGTACAGAAGCTGATCACTTCTGTAACACTTCCCACAGCTCTACCACACACAGCAGAGACCTGCCACTCTCAGCTCAATAAACGATGGCCTCCAGTGAGAGCAACATCTAGAGATCTCCCAGAAGGGAAACTGCATTGTGCCACTAAAGGACACCACCACCACCACAGCAACTGTGCTGAGCAGAACACACACAGCCTTGGGTTATATCACAGACATGGATGGGGATGTCCAACACCATAACCCAGCCAGAAACACATAGTGCACTGCAACGTGCACCTATGCACGTCCTCCAGTCATGAAGACAAGGAGAATTAGAGTGCCTTTGGACTCAACATGGAATTACCACATTGCCTAATGCCTGTAATTAGAGGGCAGAATGGATCTGGAAGCTTACAAGCAACTCATTCAATGAGAACCAGGGGATTTGCATGTGCTGCTTGCTTAAGTGTTACAGGAACTACCAGCACAAATGTCTGAGGGACCAGTGGGAAAGTAGATGCTGCAATTAAACACCATCACACAATTATCAAAATAACTGAAGCAGCACAATAACCACTCAACAGAGATGAGCCTCCTGAGTACCAGTCAAATACTGATGAGATCTAAACTTTCCAAGATGAGTTTTCAGTGAAAAATCACTCCTGTCAAAGGCACCCTGGGCACCTGCAGAAGCTGGAAGAGGAGATATCCCACAGGAGCATGTGGTGGGATGCAGAAAGCTGACACTTATCTAGGCTCTGGGATCTGGCAGTGATAGGAGTAACTAAACCTTCTTGCTGTAGTCCCTTACTGACTCCTCCTCTGGAAATCAGTGCCTGCTGAGTTCTCTTCACTGGCCACCAGCACACAAGTGTTAAGAGTCAAAATAAAACTAAGCACCAACTTCCCAGTCACAACAATCTTTACAGTTGCCAAACCAAAATATTTTACTGGTAAAAACAGCTAAAGGTTAACTTTCTCACTGAACTCAGGCAAAGAAGAATGAAGTCTTGCACCAGGTAACAAACAAACCAAACTGGAGTAAAACTGAATTTTTTTTGGAAAATACAATTCATTGTCACTTTCTCAAACTAGCCACCAACTTCCTGAGTAATTTCAATTGATAAATCAGGAAGTGAGCTGTATTAACAGCCTAACTAATTACATGCTTCATTTTTTTCTTGAGGCTTTTTTTGGGGAGGGAGGGTGGCAGAAGGGAAAAGACAACAATGTACACACAGAAGTAGTAGTACAGACCAGAAGATTTTCTACAAATCCTTGTTTCTGTCATTGGTTTCTATAGTTTCTTGTTTATACACACAGGTTGGCAACTGAGAGGGCACAGCTTTAAGATCAAGGTTCACTTCATGTCCATGAAAGCTAAAATATTTCACTTTCGAAGCCCATGCACTGATAAAACTGAAGTTTCACTAATTTTTAAAAGCATTTGATTTATAAAATTTGCATTTGCATTCAGAAAGAAAAGGCACCAAATACAAAACCAACCTCCACTAGTGTTCATAAGAGGATTCTGCCACCACTAGAGATGCTCCTTTTAGAGCACAGCAATACCCAACAGATGCAAAATATATCTAAGACAAAGCACACTAAACCTGGATTTTAAAAAACAAATGCCTGTCACTTCTATCTCACCCACGCTTTCAACAAACAAAATGCATGAAAGACAGAATATTCTTTTTCCTTCAAGTACTAAACCCTTTCTGAAAATTCAAGTCCACAAATATAATTCATTACCCTGAAGGAAGAGTGTGACATGCTAGCATCAAGCCCCAAATTATCATTCTAGGGACACCAACACTAGCTGTAGGGTGAATGTAAATTTATCTTTTTAATCCTTCAATTTTTGCCATTTCCAGGCATCACATACCTCAATAAGGAGCCTGAAGTATTATCCAGCTGACTAGCTTTTAATTTGAACAATGTGAACAAACTTTGTTTAACCATGACCCAGAGCTACACATGAAACGAGATTAAAGTTGTCTCTTCACATTAAGTAATCTTCTAGTTAACATGCAAAACAACCAGAAAGCTACTTTAAGGGAAAAAATTCAGTCATGGCCAAAGAAAAAAACAAAAAGGGGGCTGTGTCTGAGTGCAGCCTAGTATATTGTTAAACATTTCATCCTCCTACCTGTTCTAGGTGCACAGTGATTTTCACAAATCAGCTACAGGATCCTGTACCTGTGCTGGACTGAAAGATACCTTGAGGGGCTGCCTGAGTCCCAGCAATACAGCTGGATGAGCTGCAAAGCATTTGGCCTGATGGCAAAGACAGCCCTGAGTCTCACCAAAAGGTTCAAGGCACCACAGTCCCAGATACTTGTGCTATACTCTCCAGAAGACCCCAAAGTTATTGGTTTTGTCACCCTCACAGCACTACTGGCTGCACCACAGCCATCCTCAATATGCTGAAACAGGAAATATGTTCTGCCCTAGATGTGGGAACACCTGAGGGGTAAATTTAGAGAATATACTCTTGGGATCTTATTTTAATCCAACACTACAGAACAGCAAGGCTTCAGTATAAATAGCTTTTTGCCAGTCACCAAGAAAAGACAAACTGTGCCCCTAGCAGGGTTGAAATATGTTTAACCTATAAGGCCATTGTAACTAAAAAATATAACTACTGACAATAGTCACTACTGACCTACATAGAAAGGACCACAAGACCAGCTTTTATTGCCATGGCTTCTCAGTTTTCAAATGAGCATGAAGGGTGAACCTCACAGAGGATATTCTCCATACTGCTGTACTTACTGTGAAGGTAGTCTGCCAGGTCACCACCATTACAGTACTGCAAACAGAACAAAAAAGCTCAGTTAATACAGGGCAAACCAAAGATTAAAAAGAAAAACAGTAAACTTCAGTAGGACGCAGGCTTATCATAGCATTTAAACATAAATACTCATACATGTCAAAATACATATTCAGAAGTTGGCAGGAAAAACCCCATTCCTCTGGGTTCCTCTCCTGTCCTATTTCCCTTGTTATGTTGCATAATGATACACCAGCTTTTGTGCACATCCATGTTCAAGCACATCAGAGAGAAAGGTAAAACCAGAACAAAGCAGAGGGGTCACCACTGGAGACACCAGCAGAAAGGTGTTTGAGGAAAGCCTGGGAGTGGACACAGCTGAAAACTGAAACTCCTCACATCAGAGTTCCACACTATTAAGAAAAGTCAACAAGACTCCAAGTGAGAACTGCAGAGGAAGGGAAACATTCAGAGGCTCTGCAGGTAATCTGTGCCCAGAACATTCTCTCTGCCTGCAACACACTCCCCTGTGGCACCCATCTGACCCCTGAGGTTCAGTGTCTGACTGCTTAAGCCTGTGCCTGCACGACCTTCTGAGAGCAGCAAGATGAAAAATCCCCTGGCTGTTCTCTGCACCCACACTCTCCAAGGCCTGAGCTGCAGATTAGATTAACAAAGCCTCACAGGTGAGACTGCCAGCAGAAAGCACCACTTATGAAACATGCTAGTCTGCTTAAAATGAGTTTAAAAAAATAAATAAAGAGAAAGAGGAAGGGAAAGGAGGTTTAAAAAAAAGAAAGAAAAAGACACACTTACCTCCATAACCAAGTAGACAGAGTTTGCCAGTTCCTGGGGAAATAGAAAATGGAAAAATAAGGGATTTATGTACTGAAATATTTCAGACATTTAATTGCTGTATTACCTTTTAAATAGATAATCTGTTCTCTGCTATGAGTCAGACAGAAGAAAGGGTAAAAAACATTACAGGTTAATTCCTGGAAGACTGCTTGCTTTGAAAATGCCAGGTATTTCAGTGTATTATTGGTTTGTGAGAGTGCATCTGTTTAACCAAGCTGATCTCCTGTATTGTGGCTTGGGTCTCCATGTCCTTTTGGGCTCCAGGGATTAACAGTGGCACGCAACACAGATGCTGGCACACTGCTATCTTAGAGCCTTAATCATTTCCACATTTAACTTGGCCCTTTATAGCAGCTGTGCCCACATGAGCAGCACTAGGCTGAACAGAAAGATAAGAGCAGCACAACTTCAGGACCTGCAATTCAACTCCATGGCTGAGAAGTGCCCAAGAGACTCACCTCCCATTAGAGGGCAAACGGGAAAGATCTCAGACAAAAAAGGTAACACCTGCCAACTGTATTTTCTACATGCCTTAACAGTGCCATTATCAGGTGGCTAAAGCTTTCTGGATTGTAACAGGGGTCAACACCAGCAAAGTCCAGGCCAAGTGCTCACCTTCCTAAGCTCACTACAGGTGCTGCACTGTGATGCTCTCACCATCTTGGGGGTTCACCTCCTGCCTTTCCCCAGCCCTTGGGAAATGTGCCTATATCCATGGTACAAGCACAGGCTAGTGCAGAGATGTGTCCCACAAAAACACAGCAGCACAGAGCCACAACAGGAACCTTGGTGGCTGTGCAGCACGTGGTGACACCAGTGGTTACCTGGCACGTGTCCAGCAGAGCCACCAAACCACTGCCAAAGAACAGACATGAAAACAGCCAAATATTTCAACCCTGGGTACCAGGGAGGCTGAATGACTAAATCCTGTTGTTGAAACAGAAGTCAGACAGAAGTAGACCTACTACATAAAATCTCTAAGCTAGAAGTCACTCCAAAAAGCCTATAAGATGGAAGTCACTCCTTAACTCAAGGCCCAGCTGGGGACACTCACAGGCAACACCTGTGTGGGTGAGTGGAGAAGTCCTGAAAGCAGAGGCAGAGCAAGAGATTCCATTTCCAGGGCTGCATGACTTTACTCACAGGCTGTTTAGATACCCTTGCACCTGATTCCTCTTCTGACCCAAACCACTTCAAAACCCCCAGCCTCCATCCTGGCAGCTGCTTAGTTTCCAAGCCATCTCTCTGTCTGCTCTCAGTCCTTTCACCCTGCTCTGTCCACAGGACTCTGCCTCCCATCAGGCTGTACCAAATTCCCTGCTGTTGTCAATGCTGAGTCCTCAGCACCCCTCGCTTTCTCTTCTATCCTCTTTTAACCTCACAACGTGAAATCTGGGTTTCCAGATGTTTGCTGAAAACTGGTTGGAGGGAGAGAGGGAGAGAGGAAGAAGATGAATTATCTGTGATTTGAGAGACTCAGCCACAGCTGCAGGGGAACTTCCCTGGAGGGGCTCAAGTGTCCACCAGGGCCACCCTCAATTCTTACAGCTGCTCTCACTGCCAAGCCCAGCTGAGCTTTTAGAAGTCCCCTTGTTTGTTCAAAAAAGCCAATTTTCTGTGATACTTCAAGGAAGTGTTTGTTGCACTTCCTTGCATAACAAACACTACTTTCAACAGGCTTTGTTTTTCAACCTCTGCATTTGAAAGCAGCACACATTAAGTCATCCAATTTCATACACACATTGAATGAAGTGGGAAACCAGTCTGTGGTTAAAAGCACCAGCCCAGGGAAGCAGTGCAAGAAGAAAACCCCAAGCATCATCAACCCCAAAGCAGTTCCTTGCACGTGACAAAAAACTGAGGGAGAATCCTCAGGAGCATTCAAAGCCCACCAGATCCTGCTGTCCTATGCAGGAACAGCATAAGGCCAAGGTTGATAAAAGACACCCAGGACTTTCACTTCTACAGGAATTCCAGCCCCAGATGTACCAGAAGATATTAGATATACCAGAAGTGCAATGCAGGTGCTCAGGGAACTCACTGCAAGGCAACTGCTGGGTACACAGGAAGTGTCTGAAATAATTTTTGCAGCCCAGACCAAGTTCATCGCTGCCACAAAGTTTTCACAGACACTTCTTGGTTAAATGTGCTGTGATCACTGCAGCTCAGTAACTCTGCACTTTAATATGTATAGTGCCAGCAGGGTTTGGGGAAGCTCAGTATATTATTACCTATATAGAAAATGAAGAGGAAGCAGAGCTTACACAAACCAAGCCCAGAAGATATTTGTCATATCTTATTAGCCAACAGCTAATGTACACTCTGCAGTTGGGTTGTTTTTCCACTCTACATTATTTAAAGACTCTGCAAACAAACATCACCAAGGAAGTCATTGATTTTTGGCAGCCAGTGAGTGCAGTGACCAGGGTTAAACAAGGACCTGCACAGGCAGGGGAGATGCTCTGCTTGACTTTCCCAACAACAACATGACCTTGGTGGTTGGTGGTTTTATCTCTTCACTGTGTTGGTGTGATAAGAAGGCAATGCCTGAAAGGCTTCGAGAAGAGAAGTTGGTGGCTCCCCCAACCATCACTGGCCACAGCATCCTCTGAAAATTCAACCTCACCAGGCAGAACTGGCCTCCCTGCTGCACCCACAGCAGCAGAGAACATCTAGCAAGGGTATTTTCAGATCACAGATGCTTGTAGCAACGAGAGCAAACTCGCACATTTGCAGCTTCAGCATTTCAAGATCCACTTATGATAAAGAGATCTGTAGAATTTTGCCAACAAAACTAAACATCTATTTCAAGAAGGGTCCCAGAAACAAACTCATGTTTGGAAAAAGCCAGTAGAGCTTACTGTGGTTAAAAGAGACTCAGCTGTCTAAAGAGACTTCTAGTTTCTCAAACAGGCTAATGGACTTCTCTCAAGCTGATTCAGCAGCAGAAACTACTTCTTGTCCATTTTTATCCTTCCACTATATTTATGATCTTTTCATTAACAAAACAAGGAAAAAAATACTGCAAGCCAAATTTTGCAAGCTACCAGTTTCTCTGCAAACCAAAGCAAAATGCCCAACCCACTCATTTCCACATCAAGAAAAGTATTACAGTTTGCTGTGTTTTTGCAGAGGCTTATGTTCAAGAAGTGTTACAGATAATTTCCTCTGGACCTCTTATTCACATGTGCCAGTCCATACTGCCAAGCCTAATCCTGTCACTAAACAAGCTCAATGAAGGGAACAGCACACACAACCCCTAACTTCTCCTGTCATCACAAAGGGCAGCAGTACCCTGACCATGCCTCACAATAGCAGCAAAACGCCTCTGCCAAAGGCATTAAGCTGATAATTAATCAGTCTGGATCATTGCCTGACTTGTTCTTGCAGCAGAGGCCCCAGTGATGAAGTTACAATTTAATTGAGTGTAAAAATAGGCAACAGCCTCTGCTGTCTACAAATAACACACATCTGCTGATGAAGGACAAAGAAATGAAGAAACCTCATTTATAGCAATACACCACAGATCACCCCAAGACTGTGCTCTGTTAAAATTCCTCACTGTGACACCAGGAGTCATGGCCTTATGGACATTAGGACTCACAAGTCCTGTCTCCCTTTAAATTTTCTCTCCACCCATAATGGAAGGTGGCATGATCCTCTTCTTGGAAAGAGTGTGTTTAGGTGTGTCCAAAGGGAAATGTCTGGGTGTACCCACAGTTAGTCATCCTCCTACCACAGCTTAAAAAGCCTGAGAGAGGAATTTTCCTCAGAAAAATCCTCCTCTGCACTCTACCCCTGCACTCAGCCTGCCACCAAGTTTAGAAAGGTGCTCAGGAATGGAAAAAGTAGAAATGTGATTACACAACGCTCCAAGATTCTCTCAGCAGTGCAGTGCTCTCACCAACCTGTGTGAGACCAGTGGTGTAGTAGACTCTGGGGAAAAGCCAGCAAAGAATGACTTCTACCTAACACAAGGCCTCTTTTCTAGAGCAACTGGGGGATGCAAGAGGAACACTGAAGATGAAGGTAGCTCCAGGGTTACACCCATGTGCTGAACACTGTGGGGCTGACAAGGCTCCTGTTGCCTACAGCAGAGGAGGCATAAGCACTCAAAGACCAGTTTTATTACTCTCCTGGGTGTTTGCTGGCATCCCTGTGATGGCAGAAGGTTTGTGCCTCTCAGGAGATATCTACCACGAGCTGCTCAACACTACCTCTCCAACAGCATCCAGAGATGCTGCCAAGCAAAGATAATTTTGCTGCACACAGATCTCTCTAAGCAGGGCCAGGACTTAACCAACTGCACCAACACAACAGAAGCATAGCATAAAGCTGAGGGTCTGACAGTGGAAGATAACACCAACTAAAAGCTAAGCTTTTCCATTTCTTTTTCCTTTGCTGTTTCCCCCACTCATTGCAGCAGAACCACTGCACACCACATCCTCCTGTTTTGTCAGCAGTATCTCGTGGAGTCAGTGCCCTTCTGACCTGTGGTCTCCAGTCATTGCTTTCTGACAGTGGCACTGGAGTCACAAACACAGTCCAAACAAACACAACTTTGCTTTACAGATGCCAATTCTTGGGCCAATGACACCTGGAAAGTCCCTAACTCAGGCAGGTGCTCCCAAGCTGACTGGGTTTGGGAAAAACAAACCCACTGTTCTCAAGAGAGGGGAAAAAAACTTTCCAAACAGTAAAATCTCTTAGTAGTGTTTCACTGTGTCTCACAGTCTGGCTTGAGCAGGCTAGCCTCTGAAAAGGGAAAGGAAAACTGTCATGATATGCAAGGATTATCTTCTGATGCAACTATTGGAACGGAAGCAAGATAAGAGACAATAGCAACATCAATCAGAAGTGTGGGAGAACCTATCAGTGCTCATCCTTTGGAAAGCCAAGCTAAAGCAAATAGCCAGAAGATATTCACATGCCTTTTGACCCCAAGTGAAAAGAAAAACAGGTCTCAGAGCCTCTTGTGTTTCTGCTCTCTGGCCCTGGTTATTCTCCTCACTCCTCCTGAACATCATCAATAACGAACTCAAGAACATTTTGAGCAAGCTTCCAACTCAGAAGACAATTACCTTGAGGAGACAATTAACTAAAACCTACTGCTACTGACTGGGAAGTGTTATTTCCAGAGTCAGCAGATCTGACACCTTCCAAAATAATGAGGGCTTCTAATTTCTTAATGTAGATCCCATGGAGTAAGCATCAGAAGCAAGACTTGGCAAGGCCCACAAACTTCTGTCCACAATTGGCCATTGACTGCATTCTGCTTCCTTCTGACCTGCCAGCTTGCTCTAGGATGTGGAGCAAGCAGAAGGGAGGCCCTGCAGCACAAAAATGGTTTATGGGTGGCCTTGCAGCAGAAAGACTTTTGTAGAACTGGAAGAACAGTGATGCCAAGGGTCAGCACCGCCCATTGCCCCATCCCAGGCACTACCTTATTCTCCAGTGTAAAACAGATGAGCTGTTTCAGGACAGGTTGTACTTCCAGGCAGATTAAAAACAGCAGGAAAACCATTCTCTGGTACTACACAGGCTTCAGGAAGGGAGGGAGACTATTTCCCATCCCCCTGGCAACAGTTCTAAAGTCTGCTTGCATGACATTAGAAAACAAACAGGACAACGTCACGCCCCTGGAGTTGCTCTTTTCCAGGCAGCTCATACCACCACAGCCAGATGGGATCACTGCTGGTGAGGCAGCTCAGCCTTCAAGTGACCTAAAGAAACTCCACCATCCCTTCCACTGGACATGAGCTTCCAACAGGTTCCTTCAGCCCAGCCCCACTGATCCCCCAGGCACCGACAGCAGCAGTGCTGGTCACAGCCCCACTGCTGGGCTTCACAAATTCACTGCTGGCCTCAAACAAAGCACTGAGACCCAACACACTTGCAGAGAGCTCAGACAGAAAAACCTGACTCTCCTTTGCAGGCAGACAGGGCCTCTACACACTAAACTACAGGGCAGCACACTACTGTGCTGCAAGTCACAGCTGGAGCCTCTACCGAGCCTAACCACAAAAACCAGAGTGGGGGATTCACCTCCTAATAGGGTACTGAAACAAACTGTTGGGTTTCACAGGTCACAGAGCTTCCAGGCTGGACCAAGAACATGCACACCAGAGCAAATTAAGACTTGTACTGCTGGAACACTGTGAAGCAATTCCTTCTCACAGCAGTCACGTTGCTCTGGGGGTAACACTGCTGCTCCTACAGCATCTGGGCCCCCACAGGCAGCTCCTGGAGAGACACCACTGCCCAGAGACACTGGATGCAGGCCACATCTGTCTGCAGCAGCTGCAGCAAGGATAAGAGAATGCAGAGAAAAAAAAGAGCAGCAGAATCCTGAAAAGTTTGGACTTTCTGACATGGGGTGGAAGGAAGTAGTTACCCCTGTGCCAACAGGCATAATAATATCTAGAAGCTTTTTCAAACAAAAGCAAGCTCCTGTGCAAATGGCAATGCATTATGTTAATGCTATCAAGAGAGGAAACTCCAGAATTCTAACAACAATGACAAAAATAATCAAATCCGATTTGCTTTTCTGTATTTATTCCTCATCTCCTTCCTGCATCACAGCCATACTATAAACTGCACATTTAAGGTTGAATTCCCCATTACCTTAAGCTCAGTCACATGTACTGGAATTAAATCCTTGCATATCTTAAAGCTGCATTTCATGAGCCTGCCCAACAAGCAGGGGTACTGGGGGGAGGGCTAAGGATTGAGGGGGATATTTCAGTTTTAATCACACTCATTGAGACATGTACAAATACAAGCAAAGTGACTCAGTCCCAAGGTTTGATTTTAGTTTGATTAATGAGTCCCACTGATAAAGTTGGGAATTGCTTGCTTTTTAATGGTATATATCAAACACAATCTGATACTCTGTAAAGAGTTGTTTTGGTTTGGGTTTTTCTGGTGGTTTTTTTTTTATGCAACTCTGAAAATGAGAAGTCCAGCCTCCCAGGGTTTTCTGTGGCAGCTGCAAGAGTGACTGGCCTTTGCAAGTCTTCTTTTTTCCATCCATTTATTTCATACTTCATGCAGCAGATTTAAGAAAACAAACACACTTGTTACCACAAAGGTGTGGAAACAAGGGGTGTAAGGAAAAGAGCATGAGCTTTGTTTCAAATAAGAACAGTCTTAATTTAAGAAGGCAAAATATCCAATTACTGGAAGCCAGAGAAACATGAGATCAAACCTGCACTATTTAAACAACAGAGAAATGAGCAATTTTTAACACATTTAGTATGCTGGCTATGACTGCCAAGCAAATGAAAAGAGCATCGAATGCAAATGAAGAGTCTCCCAGTGACTGGGGTGTGTGCAGGGTGAGGTGACACAGCACCCATGGGGACACACACAGCCCACCCCACAGCCCCTGGGCTGCCTCCCAGCCCTGCCTGCCACCACTCCCTGGGTCCCTGCAGGGCCCATCACAGCAGCAGCTCTCACACCCCAGGCCACCAGTGCACACAGAGCTGGCTGGGAGTCTCCCCTTTCCTGGAGGTTTGTAAGATGCTTTGCTAAATAAGATCCCTAATGACTTAAAATTATGCATCTTTCATCCCCCCCCAATGGAACCACACTGTCTGGTTGATCCCTACTATGCCAGCTCAGCTGACCTAATTCCTCCTGTTATTCTGATGCTAGGAGACAAGCCAGGTGCTCCTGCAGCCAGACTGAACATTATTGCCCTAAGCAACCAGTGATGCACAATTTGATTCATTTCTATCGGCCCCCCTTGAAACAACCTTGCTTAGTAAACAAATATCTCTGATATCCTCACTCTGCATTTTGACAGCATCTCTATGTTCACGATAGTATTAAAGGTCTGCACATTATAAAGCAGGAGACAATGCACAATTAAAGTGCCTCTTTGCTATACAATAAGCACAGCAGAGGTTCCAAAGCTATCTACGGGCAGGGCTCGTCCCTGGATTCTGCTGTGAACATTTGTTATTACATTTCTCAGACAGGAAACGTAACATCTGAAGACAATTAAGATGCTTTCTCCTAAGCAATGTTTAGGTCTGAACCTGAGAAACATTGCCTTGGAAGATCACATCATTCATGTTCATTTTCCACCAAATTTGCCATTTGTTACTGCTACGTGAACATAACTAACAGCAAGGAAAAAAAAAAACAAACCACCAGCCAGACAACAAAAAGCATCAAGCAAAACTATATATACTTATTTTGAAAACAAAACCAAACCAAAAACCTCTCCTTGCCTTTGCAAAGATCACCACCTCAGCTGACCACTCCTGTGCTTAGCTTCTCATTCCCACTGTATCTCACTTCTGGGCTGGAGGCAGTTTGCCTCATGGAAGACCCACATCCACTTCTCTGGGTGTTTTGCCAAAGCACTCCAGAGCCATCCAGGTTGGATTCCTACCACCAGCACCAACCCTCTGTTTGCTGGTCTGTGCAAAGCTGTTCAGTTGGTATCAACAGGCAGGTGGTGCAGGAAAGCAAGAGAAGGGAAGATACATGAAAGTGAACTGTACCCTCAATTCCCTACACAAGATTGAGCACTAAGATGAGCTTTTGAGACACACAGGTTTATTGCAGTTTCACAGTTTAGTGGCAAGTTCAGTCCAGTCACAAAATTAAATCTTTTAATTACGCTTTGGTTTGAGCCTATGAATATTTGAAATAAATTCAAACAGTGTTTTGCCCATTAATTTAATCCCACCCAGCCACTGATAAGGAGACACCTCTTCCCATCCATCATCCAAATCTTCACCTCCTTGCTTTGCTCACTCCAAATGTGTTCAGTCATCACAAGGATTTACACAGTGGAAACTTTCATGGTGGAAACACTGGTGAAGCTCCAAGAGGCAGCAGCACCAACAGCAGCCACCAGAGCTTTGCTATCAAAGTGTGAACACAACAGCCTTCCAGTTTCCCATTACTCCTGGGAAACATTCCTTAATTTGTCATTATGGTCTGAGTAATGCTGCCTTCCACAGGAGCTTTGGAGGCCATTAACCAGCACGTCGCCAGCTCTTCCATGACACCTTAATCATGTGAGAGGAACACAGGTATGTGCTTCACACACAGCATGAGTAAAACAGTGATCATAATTTCAGAAATGTGGCAAGACAACTCCCTCTAAAAAAAGCCCATGACTGAGGTCTATATTTAGTGGTCAACATTTGCTGGATGTTTCTGTGACCTGCACAGTGGGATACTTGGCTGGGGAAGCCAGCATTAAACCAAAGTTCAACAGTACAGAAATCTCAACTCTCCATGAACATGGCCATTCTGGTCCACTAAACTCTCAAGCATTTCCCTACAAAACTACTGGTAGAGGGTGGCTGTGTTTTCATCCTTTTCATCCTAGAAGGGTCTAGCTCTAAATTAAGCCAGATCCAATCTTCACTAAGAGTGATTCCCTCCAACAGATGCAAGGATGCTGACGGAGCAGGACAGCAGACACCCCATTCTTGTCTGCAGCACAAACAGAAAGAGGATTGCTTGGCAGTTCAGAGAGCTGCACTTTACACCCACTCACCAGGCAACCTGCCAGCTTTGCTAGGGGATGGAATTAAAACAGGATTTCAGCAGGCAGCCTGACCTCAGGAGAGCAATCTCCCAGACACAGAGTGCCTCAGTGGAGCCTCATCTCCTGAGACAGGGCATGTAAACAGCAGTGCCTGGAGAACAGAAGATCCTGCATGAGGTGGCACAAGGGGTGGCGAGGCATGAGGTGACACTGCAGCAGCACTGATTCACCCAGCACCACGCTCATCAGCAGGGCTGCAGCAGAGGTGAGCACTGCTGGAGGGCACACAGAAGGACACTGCTGCCCATGGAGCTCCAGGGGTCCTGGGGGACAGCAGGAGACACGTACACAAGATGCAGAGTAGAATCTAAAGGCTCTGTGTCAGAAAAAGGGTGATGGTGCAGCCAGCACAGCACAACATCACAGCCCAGCAGCCACAGCTCTATTGATCACGAGGACTTTCTACACAGCAGCAACATGACAAGGCTGTTATTACCTGGCTCTCTAGACCAGCCTAGGCTGACTGATCACTAACCTGGGAAGTGTTTCTTCTGCCACCCATGCCTTAATCCATGTGCACAAGAAAAAACTGCACTGCAAGGACTCTGTGTTCTTTGTCTCCAGGTGATACAGTCATTGCTGCAGAAATATTCTTGGTGAGTCTGTACCAGATGACTGAGTTAAGCATTTGCCTCAGCTCATCCCAAACTGGTGAGTATAATAAGCCAACCTGTCACCAAACTGTAGAAAGCAGACCCTCAGGTAACATAGGCTGAGCCAGAACCATCACAGCACAGTGCCTTGTGTGATGTTAACAGCTGTGTGGCTGCAACCAGTCCATCCCACCCATGCAGAAATTGGGGAAAAAAAAACCAAAACAAAACAAAAACCACCTGATATCCACTCAAGCACAGTCATAGCTAGGCTGCTTTAAAAAGCGAGTTCAGCTCACGGCACACAACTAGGGAAAATCTGTCAGTAAAATAATCCTTCTTATTTGATGCAGGAAAATGCTTTCTAACATCCAAAGCATGACATGTCCAGATTCAGCAGATTTTCTGCCCTAGTACCAACACAGCCACATATGAAATCTTCAGCTGACACCTATTCAGCCTGGGGCAGCTGGCACACAACAGGGAGGGAAAGATACCCAGAATCTCCCACTGCCCAAAGATCTTAGCTATATATGTAGGAACTTCTTCCTAGTGCTGGAAGACGTTTTCTGGCACACAGTGCTCCCAGCATCTAACAAGTTCAAGGGTTCCCTTCCTACCATTGAATCTCCTCAGCTAATCAGTGATCCCTGATCACAGATTTAATGTCCTGAGACACAAAGGAAACCAAAGCAAGCCCCACATGCACTAAGCTTTCCCTGTCAATGAACACAAAGACTTGAGCTGGTCCTCAGAGTCATGGAGGCCAGTTCTCCAAGAAACTCTATTTCCATACCAAGTCCTCCTTTGGCAGAAACCATCACTTGTTGTTACTAATTTCCAGCTTAAGGAACAAGGGCTCATTTGGCTGTCCTCAGAGTAAAAGTATCCATTTCTGGGTACCATTTCTGGTACCCAGATGTCCCCCTGGACCACTCTACTCCCCTTGACTGCTGCAGCCTGGGGACCCCAGCTCCAGCCCCTCTGCAAGCCAGCTGAAGGGTCAGGTAGTGCTCAGTAGCAACCAGAACACCCCACACATGGTGGAATACAGCTTTTACTGTCTGCCAAACATCTCCTGTGCCTAGGAAAAACCCACAGACACTGAATAGACAGCACTTCTAGAAATGTGACACAGTAAGATTTATCTTCTTTTTGAGCAGGGGTTCTTGCATTAGGCTCCTAAACTATTGACAACACCTCTCATTAATACAAGAGCACATAATAATGGAATATGTATATTTCATTCTGTGAGCCATTCTCATGTACTGATGCTGTTCTAAGGACTCCAGCAAGGGGATCTATAAAAGTCCAGTCACTGCACTTTTACCCATTAAACATTCATCAGAATCATTTATTCCTAGGAAGTTTCTTATTTTGTCATTATTTATGAACCAATATCACAAAGATCTGTGAAATGAGAAGGAACACAGCAATTTTCCCAGATTTGAAGGATAAATTAAAGGTGCCAGGGTGAGAGCTGCTTGTCAGTACTAAACATCAGTACTGCAAGTGTTTGTCTGGAGCAAATCTAGCCTTGCATCAAAAATCTCATGTTGTGAGAGGTCTGGCTAACATGAGTTTTTTAACCAGGAAAATGCAAATGAAAGCATCATTGGGTGTAATCACTTGCTCACAGCCACTGTGGTTTTGGTAACCATTTCCTTGTGTGAAAGAAATACACCAGTACAAGTAAGAGTCACTGTTGACAGGCAGTGCAGAGGAAGGGAGGACACAAAATGCAATGACAGACAAAGCTACAGGGCAACAATAAGTTTTACAGGAAGTATTGTTTCCCTTTTGCTCTATGTTGTAATACAAGAATAAACATCTACTTTTTTAAAAAGCCTACAAGAAAGGATTCAATTAACTGCAAATACGATATTTTTGGGGATAAATACGTATGCAGCTATGAATGAAGCTACTGATCTGGTATCAGGGGAGCAATGTAAGTAACTAGTAGTCTTTTCCACAAAGTGAGGAAAGGTGGGCAGAAGCCATCCTTCCACACACCTGCACATTTACCTTTGCAGATAATTTACTCTCACCCTAAGCAGACACAGAGCAAAGACAAACATTCAGACACAATACACACACAGCATATGTGGGTTAACTGCAACAGACTGTCTGGTAATAGATCACCTCACACCAGAGGGGAGTCCACACCCAATGCCCTCTAAATAACCTCATTTTCTCTGAGAAATCAAATTACCCAGGTCATACAAGGACTCTATGACAAAGCAGGTAACTAAGCAGAAACTTGGGCATGTCTTGAGCCCTGGACCATTCTCAAGTTCCTGTTTTGTGGTATCTTACATAGCTTCTTGCTAAAATCTCACCAGACTACACTGCTGAACACAGAATTTAATAAAGCTCATCACAAAAGGAGAAAAACACGCTTCTCTAATTGTAACAGTGATGAAATTGCTCCTTTTGCAGAAAATGTCTGAGTTGCTTCCTACTCAGCAGCAATTTGGAGCAGGGAGAGGAATCCAACACAAGTTTTGAGAGATCTCAGTAAGCAAACCCAGCAGCAAAAATGCTTCATACAAACACAAACTATAAAGTGCAGGAGCAGCCACTCACTCTCTCAAGTGAGAAGTTATTAAGCAAATTAGGAAGGTACAGAGAATGAAAGAAAACCAACACGAGATCTAATGCCTCAAGTGGGCTGTGCCCACAGGAAGCTTTCCCAGCTGCTCTGCAGCGCTCATCAGCCCAAAGGCAGCCAGTGCTTTGCCAGATCAGCTCTGAAGGCTGCCTCAGGAGCAAAGCACAGCTATCCAAGGGAGAATTCCGAGCAGCAACCCTGCTCCCCCCGCCACAGCAGCCTGACATCCCCGTCTCGCCAAAACAACGCCAGGCATTAACCACCCTCCAAGACACCCCTGCCCCGGCAGGGAGGGAGCCGGGGGTGTCGCGACCCGTCGCGACACGGGGTGACAGCGGCGGACTACAGCACCCAGCAGGCACCGCCGGCCCGGGGCTGGGACTCGCCGCCTGGGCTGACGTGGAGGCCACCGGAGCCAATCCACGGGAGAAGGAGGAATGTCAACAAACACGGCGGCCCGCGGGACACGTGATATCGGCGACAGGGCAGGACACAGCCGATAAGCCACGCCAGGGCCAGCCGGGGTCCGGCCGCGCCGCCGGTCACCCAGCGGTCACTCGCCCTGCACCGCAGCCCCTCATCCACCAGCACTGCCCTTCCATCTTTGGCTTTCCATCTTTTTTTTTATAATATCTTTGGATTTACATCTTTAAAAAAAAAAAACATTCACGAATGGCAAGGAAAACTTACGCCGTTACCAAGGAGGATTAAATAATCAAAGCGGAAGAAAAAAAAAATAAAAATCGTCGGATGATCTGAGGTTCGCAGCAGATCGGTTTTAGCCCCTCTAGATTAGACATTCAGGGCTGACTCTGAGGGAAAAACGTCTGCTGCAATTTTTAACACTTAGTGACAACCGCAAGGACAACAGAAAAAATGCAAATTAAAATCCTCTGGAGGTGAAGATAATCATATGCTACAAAGTCATGCTTGCACTATTTTCACATGGCTTAGGAAAAAGACATTTTCTCAGGAAGGGGATTAGACCAGAGAAAGAAAATAAAAAAGTGTGCATGCCAGAAATAACTACTGTTAATTTTATTTCTAACATTTTAAAAGCTTCCAGCACAGACACATTCACCACACTGCATTTAACTGTGTAACATCCTGGAGCAGAAACTCCCACCCCAACTGCACATGAGTTATGTGGTCCAGCCAGCAACCAACACATGATCTGCTGTGTTTGCTTATCTTTCCCTAACTTATCAGAAGGCATCCCCGCCCCCAGTACACATCTGAATACAAACATTTGCTAAAAACTGAAATTTCACAAACTCCATTCAACATTTCCCAAATATAGAATGCTTTGACATAATTGAATGTATTTACCTGGAAGTCATACAAGGCAACAATGTTTTCATGTTTCAATTCCTAGAAAAAGAAAAAAAATACCATAAGCTAGGAACAACAAAGGGCATATAGAACAAAGACTGAAGAAAAAAAGTCAGTCTGCCTTTACCTTAAGAATTTTTATTTCCTTGCCCAGCAGTGTTTGTGATTTTGCAAGGTTCTTCTTGTTAATACATTTCACAGCTACTTCCAGCTCAGGTTTCTGAAACAGTACATAAGTAACACAAACAAATGTAAATTTCACCATTCATTCACATTAGGATAAGCAGCCTCTCAACAGATTACAAACGCTACTGAAAGAAGCGTCTTACAGCACCGGTAAAGGCCTCTCACTTCACATCCTAATGCCTTCCCTTTACTTGTTCAGACTTGCCCTTTCCTGAATTATGCTTGTCAGCCCAAGGAGAAAAAAGCTCAAGGTTTAGGTTTTTGTTACTACTTTATACAATGATTATCCTCTTATTTAATCACTAGAAATAAATGCACTGTGGGAGCCGTGGCTTATCCCGAGCACTAATGATGGAAAATCCACTGCCGGATTGGTTTCCTTTTATTTACCAGTAAGAGATTTCTCCTCCTCCTGGAAAAATTAAGTGGAGAAGACTTCACAGACACATACATTAAAAAAAAAAAAAAACCCACACCAAACAAACTAAAGAGTTCCTTTTATAGATAGCGTGTGGGGATTTTTTTTCTCTCTTGTTTTGGAGGTGAGGACGGGTTTTGGGTGGATCTGTGGGCACCCCACAGGCAGCTGACGGCCTCCCAGCCCCAAGGTGAAACCACCTGCCCGGCTCCTTGCCGGGACACACGCCTGCTTGGAAGAAACTCCAAGGAGAACAACAATAAATAAAAATAAACACCCCGAGCCCGGGGAGATGCCCAGCCTGGCTACAGCCGCCGCAACCGGCGGGGATGCGGTGACCGGGGCGCGCTGCCCCCAGCTCGGCCCAGAGCAGGAAATAAATAAATAAATGAAAAGCAGAAGGGGGGGAGGGAATAAGAAGCAGGGATTCTCACCTCTTTGTGCCTGCCTTTGAAGACGACGGCGAAGGCTCCGTGCCCGATCAGGTCCTTCCTGCTGAACTCAAACTTTCCCACCGTCTCCATGGCGCTGCGCCGGGGGGTCCCGGGGGCCGGCGGGGAGGCTGCGGCCGGGACGGCTTCAGAGCTGCAAAGGGACGAGGAGGAGGATGGCGGTGATGAAGGAGCAGCCTTTAAAGAAAATTAAACCTCTCCCAATCCAAACACGATGGGGGGCACCCCCCGTCACCGCCCACCCCAGGAGCGGTCAGGAGCCGGAGCAGCCTCGCTCCCGCCGGCCCCGGCAGC
>JANPWX010000137.1:179357-305648 GCA_024734555.1 Trochalopteron elliotii
TGAGTCAGCGCCGCGCTGCCGCGGCCCCCGTGCCCCCGGCCGAGGCCGGGCCGGGAGGGCTCTTGCCAACCCCCCGCCCTGCCTTTGGGAGGTCACACAATCATGGGATGTTCTGAGTTGGAAGGGACACACAGCGATATCCAAGTGCAGCTCCTGGCCCTGCACAGCCCCAAGAATCCCACCACGTGCCTGAGAGCATTGTCCAAATGCTTCTTGAACTCTGTCAGGCTCGGTTGTCACCACTTCTCTAGGCAGCCTGTTCCAGTGCCCAGCCACCTTCTAGCAAAGAACCTTTTCCCAATATCCATCCTGAACCTCTGCTCACACAGCTTCAGGCCATCCCCCTGGGGTACTGTCACCGCAGATCAGTGCCTGCCCTTTCACTTCACAACCCCAAAGTTGTACACCACAATAAGGTTTCCTGTCCATCTCCTCCAGGCTGAACAGACCAAGTGATGTTTCAAACAATTAAACAAATGGGTCTGGTTGGGTGAAGTTCACCCCAGGAGCTGTAAAGTGTCCATGTGGACCTGGTCCCAGTATCCCCAGCACCCCTTCCTCTCCCCCAGCATAGCCCACCTCCTCCTCCATAGGCTCTGGCCCTTCTCCACCCGCTCCTGTGCCAGGGCACCACGCCTCCTCCGCGGGGAGCCAGCCCGGCCGCCCCAAGTGCGTGAAGATGCCTCCATGCAGCTCTCCTCTGATGGACTCTTCACGATGTCTTGCTCCAGAGCTCAGCATGGAATCACTATTGCGATCAGAAACCTCTCCTGCCCTGAGCCTGCTGTGTGGTTTGGCCATCCCCAGTCTCTTCCTGTGCAAGTGACCCACAAGCTCTGCCCTGTGGGTGTGGGCTCACAGGTCATTCCCTCCCTGGCGGGAACCTCTCACGCGTTTGCCCCATCCTCTGCTCCAGGCTGCCCAAATCCACCTACCCCGGCGGCGTCCGCGCCGCTTGCGCACTCCCTCCTGTTTGTACACTTATCACAGCGTCATATTCCAACTGCAGAGAAAAACAACGCGCCTCGTGGGCAGCACCGCTGCTCGCACGCTCTGCCTGAGGTTTGTTTTTTACACAACGGCGCGGTATCGACCCGTGTCGCGACCTGTGTCAGCGCTGCAATTCCAAGCACGCGCTGCCCGGGTGACGCCAGCGGCTCCGCGGACACCCGGAGCACACAGGGTGCTCGTGTGGTGACGCTGGGTGCCTGCAGTTATCACCATTCTCGGCAGGAGCTGGGCACAAAGCAGCACTTCACAGCTTCAGGACACGTTATCTGCACAAAGGCATTGGCTGGCTGGTAACGGTATCTGGCCCATAGTCTGTTGTCCTTGGTTCCTAGATCACTGTTGTTGAGGTACCTTCCTCCACTTAAAAGTTTTAGTGGGAAAATGAGAGTGTGTACTAAATATCAGTTTCAAAGTAGCAGTGCCTGACTGGTAGTGATTGGCATCTGAAATTCAAGCAGTTTAGTGTTTGTTGGGACAACAACCAGCTTAAAAGTGACAAGGATTTCTTCAGTGGGAATCTAAAAACTGCCTCTGTTGAAGTAACCTTTAAACCAAAACAAGACTAGAGCGCCTTTGTGATTTCAGCAGAAATTAATTTTAAAACTGCTTTAAAAAATACTTAGCTACTTGTTTTCTTTTACACTTCTGTGTCATCCACATCTACAATTTCAGGCCTTTGTCAATGATCATAAGGGGTTAATTTAAAAACTAACTCAGTAACCAGTAAAAATGTCAAACATCATCAAACTTTTAAAGTGAAACGGTACTTGGCAAATGGCAGACTTGGGAATTAATTTTACCCCTTGTTAAAAGCCACTGTCTCTAATGCAGAAGGTAATAGTTGCAAAAGTTTAAGGCAGGAAGTGAAGAAAATGTTTTGAAACTACTTAGATGATTCTAGGCAGGCAAAATCTTGTATCTGCCTTGGCTGGAAAGCAGCCAGAGCACTCTGGTTAGCAAGTGGACTCTTGCAAGAGCTGTGGTAAAATCTCCAGTGCCCACAGGTGTTTCTGCCTTTCCTTCCCTAGCACAGCAAAGACACGCAGTCCTGGGTGAAGGAGGAAGTTGATAGGACTGCTGTTCAATTAGAAGCCAAAATATCCCAGCTATGAATGTCCTTTGTTCTGTACTGAGTGTGCTTATTTGTTCCTTCATGTGCTTTTGGTTGTGAAAAAACAAGAGTTAAACGTAAGTTAGATTTGACTAAACGTGGGTCCTAAGGTAGCTCTTTGCATGCAGCTGTTTACAGAGCCAGGTGGCAAAGTCAACCTCCTCTCTGCTGACATTCTGGTTTTGTTTTAGGCAAATTTGTTTTGTTTTTAAGCAGGCTCACTGGGTATTTTTCCAGTGAGCAAAACGGGCTTGAAGATAGCAGAATAAAAGTCTATACTAGGATTAGGACCAAGTGGTACTGGATGCCTTGGGCACATGAGGCATCACATTCACTTTGAATGATCAGTTTAACATTCGTAGCAATTAAACATCTTTCAATTGTGTGTCTTCAAAAAATAGGTTGGTGAAAATATTTTGAACTTCTACAAAAATGTAGAAACTTCCCCCAGGACCACTAATAAAATGTAATGCCCCTTGACAGCAAATATGGGTTTGAGATGTTAGGAGTGCACTCTGCAGACACATTTGTTCATTTTGGAACAAAGAGGGCTGAAAAGCTTTTTAATTAAAGGTAGGATTCTTCCAATATTTTTTTCTGTGGTTTGCTGATTAAAAGCTTGTGCTGTATCAATTCTTCCCTGATGTCCAGAATTCAGTGAGAGTATGTTTAGGACAACATCCAACACATGCAAATTCTGTTCTCCTCCCACAGTCTCCCATTTGCTAATCATGAAAGCACTACTGCCAGCACGTATTCAACTACTTCCTCAGATGGAGGCATTAATCTTTGAGGGGACAGAGTAGAGGGTTCAATTTACTAATGCAAAACATCAGTGGGGGAAGATCTACTGCTGAGATTTACAATGGGTGGAGAATAATATAAGCATACAATACACCCACTGTGGGAAGCCTTGAAATATTGTCTTGAAACTCTCATTTTAATTGAGGGCAACTTTATTCTTTCTTCTAATTTAAACGTAAAGGAAAGAGATGGTCAAGCGATATCCTGATGACTCAAGTAATACTCTTTTCCAATACCATGTTTTAATCAGGAGTCATAAATATGGCTGTTTCTACCTCCTGTAATCCAAGAGTGCCATCCTTACCTCTTAGCTGCAGAGGCAGGATGTAATTATCTCTGAGTTGGGGAGTTGGTTAAAGCTACAGAAGTGTGAGGGAATTATGTAAGCAAACTCAGAGTATAGATCTGTAATAAAGACAGAATAAAGATTTCCATTAGGAAATTTCCATCTTTTCATGATGCCTTTCTAGATAGCTCCAGTTTCTTAATACAAGCATCTGCTGTGGGCCAGCCAGCCATCTTTCCCAAGATCTTGTCTTTGCTTTTCTAGTTCAGCAGCTCCAGCCTGGTGTTCCCCACAGTGCCCAGTGAGAGATCAGAAGCTGGGAATCCTTGCCCAGATACAATCACAAAGAACAAGTTCTTTCCCTTGCTGTGTATTTCTGTTTTGAAATCAAAGTTCTGCTCGATGCAGAGGGAATCTCCAAGGTCTTTCTGTGTGATCTTTTCATTACAGCAACTGCCCTAGGGACACGAGCACTAAGGGCCAGGATGGCAAATCAATATTTCTGGAGGAAGTGCTGGACTATGAGGCTTGGGCACACGAGCAAGATGTGACTGAACATGTTACTGCACATGGGCTGAGCCTTGTAATTGGTCCCACATATCCTCTTTGTGTGAAATGAGCACTGAAGCCTGAAGACGAGCTTCAACATGTGCTGTAGCTCAGTTGTAGGTGTGCTGCTGCTGAGTGATTATTTTCTTCACAGAAATGTGTGCTTGAAACTTATTCTGGATACTTCACAGCCAAAGAGGGTGGACAGAGTAGCACAGGAGGAAAGATCAGAGTTTCAGAGTACATCTGGACGAAAAGCAGACTGTGGATTCAAAATCTGATGCAAATTCAGACATGTTAAGGCAGTTACACATCCACTTTCCTCAAACATCCCAATGGCTGAGCCTAATCGCCAGTATCTGGGCAGAGCCAACACTAACCTGAAAGCTGCAATTTTTGCCAGGTTCATCAGGAAAGAGTGAAGTACTGAATATGCAGTGCTTGGCTAAAGATCAGTTTGGTGGAAGAAATATGTGGAAGGTCTACAAATATCTGTAAATTGTAAAAGTAAATATTAGCCTGGCATGAATGAATAGAAGGGAAGCTACAGGCTGAATTTAATGGAAAATTAAAATTACATTGTTTAATCATACTGGTTTCTGATGTCTCCTAGTAGGCTGGATTCTGGCTCAGTTACAGTAAGGATAAAACAGAGATTACAGTAAAATTGCACCAAATTCACCAGCATAAGTGAGTTTTGAGCACTGCCTTGTTCTGTTGCATTCCTACAGAGGCTGAAGGAGTTTGGAGCTCTGAAAACATCTGCAGATTTACAGCAGCAGTATAAGTTGTGTCAAGGCTGTTTGTTCATACCTCACCAGAGACCTGCAGAAACATCATTCCAGGTCTGGTAAAATGCTTTTGTCTTAGGAAAGGAGTGATCCTCCACTCACAACATCAGTCCTTAATCAGTGAAATGAGACACTGAATTAAGTGATGGAGTTTGCAACCTGCTCCCTAACTTTCACAGCCAGCTCCCTGCATTACACACAGAGCAGAGTTTAAAACGTGTAGGTGACATTCATGGGATAACACTGGTGGGAAGTCTAAATGTTTGAAGTATCAGAGCATTGAGGTTATTCAAATAACTGCTGGAGCAGCATGGCACTTAGCATCACACACAGGAGAGGGAGAGTCGCTTTCCATGTGCTCCCATAGCCCTGTCATATTACATTCTGGATTTATTTAGGCTGTGAGCCACTTTATTGATTAACAGTGCTGAGAGATTTAACTAGCCACTGAATTATCCTGGCAGGCCAGGTCTGAGATGTTTTATTACCCCCCTCCCTGCACATGCACTCCAGCTTACTGAACAGACATTGTGAATTATTTAAGGCAGCGTTTACTCAGCAAGGTGCTCTGGCAAGGGGCTTCCTGGGTTCCCATGGCATTTTAATATCAAATGCATTTCAGCTACTGGCAGAGGGCTCTGGGCACTAAAGGCTGTGCTCAGTGCTCAAATCTGTTAGTGCTCACATCAAGGATTGTTACCTAACCTGCCTGTCAAGCGGCTGATTATATTAAAATGAAGTTTGCCAATAAATAAGAGTCTGCAAACCCACCCAGAGCAGTCTGTTTTCAGGCTAATTGGAAGCTATTTTTTGCCAGAAAAAGTACTGCTTGTCCATAAATCAGCAGGTTTCGTACTGCAGTTCCTTACAAGATGTTGTCTCTGTCCCAGTTTGGAACAGACCCACTCTCATCACCCTCAACTTCCCTCCACAGCCACAGCCACTGGTATATGCCATTCATGGGGTCCCTCCTGTCAGTCCTGGTGAAGCTAAGGTTTGTTCAGGCAGGGATATGGGTCTCCCTTTAGCTCTGGGATCCCTTCCAATGTCCATTCAAGCCAACAGGATCCTCTGCAGCAGCTCCAGTGCCAGCCCCTGCTTTGGTGGTTTCTGCATGACTAATACAGGCAAAGCCTTCAGGTTTAAGGACCATCTCTTTTCTCTACGAGAGAGCTGAAATTCATGGTCAGAAAGAGCCCTTCAGCCCAAAAGTCCTTCCAAAGAGATCTAGCTGGACAGTGAATTCACATGTCACCTTTGGCATCTCTATCCTTCTCAAAAGCAGCCTTGAGACAAAAATCACCAATGAAATCTGCAATATTACAAGAGTACAGTGACTTCCCAGAGGAACCTGTATCTGTCCTGTTATGAATCAGAGGCCAGGTTGCTTTTCTTTCTCTAAGAAGTGCCCATTTAAGAGCAGGTTTAACCCCCTTTCACTGCTGGATTACTGCAAAGAGCTGCAGAAGAATGCAGGCTTATAGAACAGTCATTTCTTCTTCTCTGTCATGAACCTGGGAGGTCAAGGACATGCACCAGTTTAAAAATAGGATTCTCAGGCATTTTCTTTGCAGCTGAGCTCTTTCTGGGGTTTGGTGCATCAGCACTCCTGCCCCAGGAGAAGGGAGGCACAGCCAGGAGCACTTTGCTCATAGGACCAGCTCATTTGGGATTCCTAACTGCTTCCAGCAAGGTTCCAGCTTTGCCTTGGGAAGGGATTGTTAATAAACTTTCCTCTTTATGACTAACTGGCTCGGAGGTGTCTCTGTTTTCAAGCAGACCAGTAGCACATACAATTTTAAGTAGGCATTGTTCCAGCCAGGGCCTTACTCATCCAGTGTAAAGGCTGGGCAGAAGTGATAGCTTCCTTTATTTACAGATGTGCAAATAACAGCAAGGAATGGCCACAGGAGATAGGACGAAGCATCAGAAGCTTCACCAGTCACAAAGGAGATCTCTCCCCCTGCTGATGGGTTCAGGAGGGGAGCAGGCTGCCCACATCACTGCTAGAGCCTTCCTGGGACAGGCTGGGCAAACATCTGGCAGGAGTGACACAGTCAAGGACAAACTGCGTCCTTGGATAAGCAAATTGTGTCATGCCTGGCTCTCTCCCCCATTCTGTGGTTTGTTTTCAGTGTTTTGGTTTTGGGCAGAGGCTGGAAGTTTCCCTAAAAGCCCAGGATGAGGAGTTACTCCAAAAACAGGCCTTGAAATTACCATACTAGTACCGCTCCTATGGATTCACAGAAAGATCAGCTGAAAAAAGAAAAACTCAGGCTCTTCCTCTGGACCTGTTATCAGTTTTCTCAAGTGACAAGGACAGGCTGCTCACAGGAATGTGAAAGGCAGCACAGAAGCTCCCTGCAGTGAGGCTGGACACTGCTGGGTGCAGCAGCTGGGATCTGTCCCTGTGTTGCAACACTCCAAAGCAATGATTTCTTGTCTTTGTGTATTTCTAGGAAACTGGACAGACAATTCTCCCACATGAAAGCCTGCAGCAATTAGTGGCATGCAAGAAAAGCTCTTGGTGGATCATGAGAAAGATTTCTTTTGTGTTTAGTGCTTTCAAATGCATTAATTTTTTTTTTAAATATGGATATATATTAGATAAACCAACTGGTATTTCAGTCTCCTAGACTGCTAGCTTTCCCATTCCCTTATCTGTGTAAATGACAAGGCCATAAAAGACCTAATTTCTCATCATTATTTCCGTACTACTTTGATTCTTGTAGCAACTAATGCAGTGATGGTTATGCCCAATTAAAGATCAGAAATGTACACAGCTCAGCATTTGTCATTTGTCCCTTGTCAAATACAGCAAGACACCATCACTAATAAAAGCAAATATCTGAATAAAAATAAGAGAAAAAAGGCTGGCCCTTTTTTTTTTGTGAATTCTCTGTCCATCACCAGTGCTCTCCCCAGAGCCGGGTACAAATCATGAGAATTGTTCTGCTAATAAGCCAGGTTAACATTAATATTTCCCAGTAGAGGGTTTGGGTTTACTCTGCAATGTTGCAGGATTCATTTGTGATATCCATCCAAGCACTGGGAAGGCACTTGACTGGGCAGTACCAGGCAGCAAGATCATCCAGGACTGTGATGGCTGTGGTGCTTTCCCATGAGTCATGGATTCGTAGTCAAATATTCCATGACTCATGGATTAACCTAACAAAACCCAGAGGGGAGAAAAGTTATTGGGTTATTGGTTGACAAGGGCCTTTTAAAAATTAACTCTCATAATAAGCAGGATACCAACATCCTCTGACTCGTGAGAAACTTGTCAGGAAGAGTTTTATGCACTCACCTATTACCAAGGGACCTCAGCTGGGCTTATATAATTAGGATGGGACACTTTTTGCAGCTTCAAGGCTTGAATAGCAACATTAGTATAATCTGGTTACAGAAAGCAGAACCACATGCAACAAGCTATTAATACCACTTGTATTTAATTGCAGTTCCCTTCCATTCTAGAGCAAATAAACAAAATCAGACAAACACATGGGAACCAGAACGGAGCCATAAATGTACTGCAAGATAAAATATGGTAAACAAGGTTATCTGTCTCCTCTTCTGTAAAAAGGTTATGAACTTGCTCAACACTATAAAAAGAATAGTCTGACCCCACAGACAGGGCGTGGAAGAGAGGGTTTGAACACACATTTCCAAAGTCCTGGGTGCATTTGTGCTCCCTGCTTTGCAATGAATTTCCTGGGAAGCTCTGGGCATCTCTTCCTTAGCAACAACAAAATGAGAATTAAGTCATGCACAGACTTCTCTAACCTCTCTGGCCCTCTGTAAAATAAGGTGAGTGGAAATGCAGAGTAGAGAGGATGAAATACAATAAATATTGTGGGGCCGGTGATCAACTGCAGTAAGAGGCCATAGAAAAGCCTGAGATCATGCTAGTCAAAGCTATAAATTTCTGAGGAACACAAAGGAATTGGTATTGGAAAGCTTGTCCACTGTGGGACTTACAGGAGATAGAAAATGTCCCACAATTTTAATTTGGCATTCAGTCTCAGCCTGACCCTTCCCATACCCAGGACCCTAAAGGCCTGTTTGAGTTCTTTTGTGTAGACATAATATTACAGACCTAAGCTTGGGGAGCAATGTAGTACATTTTCCATTCAAAGCATAACAGTCAGTTTGGTTTAAATAAGATATTGTATCATTTCAGCAATACTGATTGTATGTTTAAGATTTTCTCCTTCAGAAGCTATATATGATGGATAAAGAGGGAAAACCAAAAAGCAAAAGCACAGAGTTTAAATGGCAGCGAGGGGAAGGAGAGGAACACTGGAACTACTTGTTTTAGGAAAACTTGTTTATTTTTAATGACATTATCCCATGGCTCACAAGACTACGCTTTGAGCTTGGCACAACTTGCTTTAGATTTCAGATTTTACATTGAGAATCAGATTTTTCTGTCAACAATCTTAATCTTTTACACTGATATAATATCTTTCATTAAAAACTCCAAGTGCTTCATCATCCTCAGGCTGTATGTTTTCAGACCTTACTCAGCCATTCTCAATGTACTGTAGCACCCATGTAGGAGCTTGAGGCTCCCTCAGCCAGATGAAACAATTCTAATTACACTGACTTGAGCCAGCAGAGGAGCTGGCTAATGCCAGCTACATGCTAAGGAGGAGAATCAACTTCAAAGACATGTGTAATCATTGTGACATCAATTTAATGTGTCACAGGACATGAAATTGAGGTCATGATAAAGAAGAAATCAGCTGATACCTGTGAGAGCACAGCCTGTTGTGTAAGGCACAGAGGAGCTGTTCCCTGTGACTCTGACACAGAAAAAGCCATTGGACATGGGTAGGAACAGCCATGGCAAAGTGCACACTCATTCCCTGTCATGCCTACATGTTCACTGTGATCATCCCAGGTGAGGGAGAGCTGGGAGCAACAGGCCTTTGGAGATGGGAGGTTTAGTTTTTTCTGACAGTGATCTTCAGAGGATGGTTCCCCACATTTAAATAAGATGCCCCAAGAGCACTTAAAGAAATACATATAAAAAGAGAAAATATACCAGAAACAATGGAAACACAAAGATTGCCAGGCACTGCAAGTCAGCTCTGTCACTGAGGATGAGAACTGCCACCCACAGACCCACCCACGTCGAGCCAACCTGCCTAATTTGATCAGGGAAATTCTTGTGGTTGGATTCCTTTAGAAAGACTATGCACAAATGGGTCCTAGAGCAAATGACACCATTTTAACAACATAAGTGTGCTCTTATCTGAATCATAGAGGGTCTGCTGTTGCACAGCAAATCAAGTGTCCCCCATGTCATCCTTTGGCCAGTTCCCCATGACCCAGGTGGCATAGCTGTCACCCAGGAAATGTCCTGCCTGGCCCTGGCCAGCAGCTTGGCATGGGCCATGTGAGGGCATCACTGCATCCACAGCACAAGTCACTGAGCTCCTGAGCAGCACTCCACATCCCAGCTTTGGGCTGGTCACTCATTGCTTTTCTGTAGCAAAGCTCCTTCAGCTGCTCAGAACAGACCTGCCAGTGTTAGGCTGTTTCCATACAAATGCCTCCTCACTGGAGTGCCACAGGTTGAAAGTGGGAATGAAGAACTGGTGGACAAGCCTGCCAGGATCCCTGCCTGATGGCTTATCAGATGAGAGGGGAGATGAAAAATTTCAGGAGAATAGGAGAATATAAGTAATGAGAACATGTTTCAAGATTCACAATGAGCAATGATTTAAGGCAGTTTTAAACCTATTCTGTAGCTACATAAAGTGACCAGCTTATACATTGCTAGCTTACATACCATCTGTGGGGTTTTTATTGTTTGGTTGGGTTTTTTTGTTTGTTTTTGTTTTTTGGGTTTTTTTTGTGTTATCCAAAAAAAAAACCCAAACTCAAGGCCTCTTTGCTGTTTACCCTCTAATTTCATTAAAGAGTAATACCCCTTATCATGCACTTGGCTGTAACAAGTTTGCTGTGTACACTTATTTTCCAGAAAATTTCCAACAGAATTCCTTGTACTGATTGCAAGAACTGTTACCAATAAACTTGTTTTAAATAGTGATGCACACATAGCCTTGGCAAAGTGTTTGAGACCTGTGTTTCATTTATCTTGAAAAATAGATATGTTTAGAAAAATTCTCTCCTTGTACCCTTGACCCCTCCCAACTGCCAGTAATGACGACTCAAGGTCAGTAAAGGATTTATCCCTCTGCTACCCACTCCTCAAAGGTGTCAGTCAGTGAAGATTAGGGTCAGGCTGTGGTAATACATTGAATTTAGGCAGTTCTAATGTGGACAATATAGATTCTATCTGCCTCCTACTCTCTGCCTGGAATATCTACGTTCTTTATTACAGCCCAGGTAGGTGTAACTGTCAAGTGCCAGCCTGAGCCCAGGAGCAAAACAGGACAGAGTGCTCAGTGAAACAGGCTACTGGGAGGTTCCCCAGCTCTTATGTGATCTCAGAAGTGACCTAAGCAGGAAGGAGCTTAAAGAGTCGGCCAAAATGGATCCTCCTTGGAAACAGCAGCTGAAGCAGACTCAAACAGTGCTTCTTTTCTCTGCTGTGTGTAATGAATAGGATAAAAAAAGAACCCAGAAAGATTTCTGACATTATTTTTTTCTGATATTGGTTTTTTTTTTTCTGACGCTCCTGCCATTTTTGATAGCTTTTCAATTGCCCAAAGTAGATGTGATTTAACTTGATGTTATAATATTAGTACTGTCTGCTGTGTAAAATGAAACACTAAAGATATCATCCAAAGTACAGCACAAAGATAATGTAATTATAGGGTGTATTTATGTTTAAAGAGTCAATCCTTAAGGTTTCAGGGCTAATGAATTCCTGATAAGAAACTTCTGAGTGAGAAAACTCATGGTGGTACTAGCAGGGAGCACCAGATTTATTTGAGAAAGCAAACAGAATTTTTCTGGCATGTTGGTATGTGAAATCCCACACGACTGGATTATGCCTTTCCTCCCTTTATCCCAAGTTTTGTACAGGCTCAGGGACACCAGACCAGCTTGTGTCATGAGCTAATTCACACCTGGAGCTGTCTCACTATTCTCTTCCTGGGTTTACCAAGCACTGAAGCCCAGCAGCTTCCCAGGAACAGAGATCTGAAGTTCAGGAATTAATTTGGTAGCAAACATCTTCATCCCCCTTGTCAGCTCAGACAAAAAGAGGTTCAGTCCCAAGGAAACTCAGGCCTCCACATGGCTTTACGCTTGGAACTTTGCAGAGGAAAGCAGCTCTGAAATATTTGCGTGCAGACAGCTTGTGTCCCAGGCACTGGGACAGAAATCACCAACAGAGCTCCCAGAGTGAAAATGCTGTTCTGCATGAAACTGCACACAGAGACCAGGCACTTCACATCTGGTACAGGGAAGGTGTAATGATTTTTCTCAGATTTTTTGTGGTTGGTTTGTTTGTGGGTTTTTGTTTTGGTTTTTGGTGTTGTTTTTTTTTTAAGGCCATATTTCAATCACACTCAGTCATTTTCCCTCAAGTTAAAACCCAACAGTTAATTGTAGGTGTTTCATCTTGGTGAGGTGGTGAAGCTGGAGCCAGTACAGTGGAAATCCCACACAAAGACTCTGCTGCAGTCTGTCATTTATCGCCTGAATGGAAAGAGTAACAGCCCAACACAAATATTTGGACTTCTCTTTGTTCCTGGCAGGGCTTTTGAAGCACACACACGAGCAGATAACGTTTGGTTTTGTGAGGATGGGAGAAGCAAAAGAGAGACAGAGCTGGGTATGAGCCAAATCCAGCACACAAGAGAGGCAGAGGCTGCTCCCAGGGCTGTGCCCAAGGGTGCAGGGCGGGAGCACCAGCACAGGTAGTTTTATCACAGCAGGATGAGTGGATTCCTGGAGCCTTATCAGGATGTACATCAAGGATGGTTGTTGATTATGAAGAACAGCACAGACCACAATCTCCCACGGGTAAATCCTCTGTCTCTGGGGCTATGAGCAGAACTCAACCAACCATCAAAAAATATATATCTTTTGCTCCAGATCTGAGCAAAAACCCAGATCTGGACTTTCTTCAAAACTCCTCCAGTCTTGCTACATCCCACTTGACCAGAGAAAACCTTTAACCAGATAAACAGCACCTTCAAAACAACAGCATTTTCCTGTCCTTATTTCAGAGCAAGGGCAGGACCACTGGAAAGTTCAGCAATTCTGGCTGCACAACCACACAGTTATGATGTCCTATCACTTTCACGTCTGCCACAAGTCCAAATACACAGCGGTGGCAGGGCCAGCTTGTCTTTGGAAGCAGTTACAGAGTGTTCACCTTGTGTTTGGTGCTCTGGAAACTCATGCAAGGTGTTGCCCCACCCTCAAAAAGCACAGGAGCAGGAGATCAGAGCCCTCCACCGCCCGCGGAGCAGGAGGCCGTGAGCAGACCTGGTTTCACTGATAACACCAGCACAATTTACACAGCCCGTGGAAAAACAAACAGTCTGTTGGTTGATATGCCTGATTCCTTGGCTCATGGCCCAAGGAGGGAAGCTTGGGAGCACTGAGGAAAGGATTCAGAAGACAAGCCTTGAGTCAAACACCCATCACAGAGGTTTGTGACCAGGGACCTGTACTTGCACCAGGACTGAGCTGAGGGGCTCCTGTCTCCCCAGCTGGCTGCTGCTCCATTTTCCCTCCTGGTGCTGGATTTCACCAGCAATCACAAGGGGTTGCTTGTCTCCAGTTTGCAATGCGAGTCCGTAGTGACATAACTTGTAATCCATATAAAAGGCAAGATTAGAATTAACTTCCAATATTTCTCCTCCTGTTCACCCTGCCCTAATCCAGCATGGTTTGCCAAACACCAAACAATACTAACTACTGCATTTAGGCCTTTCTTCTGACATTAAAAAAAAAAATAATTGAATCTGCTCTGCAATCATGGCTTCAAGAAGTAAGAAATGAAGGAAAAAGTCCAATAGCAACACTGTCTTTGCTGCTCTGTGCATAGCAGTGGGCTCAACCAGACACAGCAGCTACACAAACAGTTCTGCAGTGCTGGGAACACCCAAAATATCTGCCTTCAGAAGTTCACTGCTATGTTGGGTATTCCTGATCCACGTTAGAATTATTCCTTAACATTTACCATAACCCTTCACATCCCTCTGTGCCAGAGTGCTTCAGAGCCGGGTTCAGGCAAGGTGACTGCAGGCAGAGAACAATGCAGCACTTTTCTCTCTGCAATCTGCACTCGGGTACAGCCCCAGAGCTCCCCTGGGCACACCTGCCTGGCCCAGCCCAAACAAACCTGAGACAGCGTGGGCACGAACACACTCAGCTCTGCTCGCCAGTGCAGTCTGCTGGCAGCCCTTTGCCTGTTCACCCACAGAGACGCAGACCAGCACGTGGGGAGCAGAGTAGAAGTAAAACTCAATATTTGTGTTTGCATGGGTTAGGATAGCATTAGAGCCCTTCCCTTTGGGAGCAAAGCAGTGGGGATACTCCTTCAGAGCTGGTAAAGCAGCCCCTCCAGGTGCTGGTCAAGCCTGTTTCGCTCGGCAGCCTCCTGTAGGGACCAAAGAAAACAGGAATTGCTGAAGGATCAGCATCTCTTGGCAAGCACTTCCCAAGTCAGCCTGTACCAGTCTTCAGATACTCATGGAAAGAGAGACATTACCCGAATGGCTTTGCCCAGGATCTGCAGAGATGCCAACTCACACAGCTGCAGCCACCTCATCCTGCCCGTGCCACAGCCTCTGGTAGGAGAGGGCACAGCACAAAGCTCTGCACTTATGGTAACGTGGAGAGAAGGACACCTGGGCCAGCTCCCAGCAGGGTGGACAACAGCAAATAAATAGACAGATGGTCTTTGGCAGCGTGGAAAAAAGCCTTTCTAACTTTCCTAATGAGAAACAGCTCCTGCTGTGGGCAGTGGAGCAGCACTGGGACCATCCCCCTCCTCACCAAAGTGACACCAGTTCTGCTGCAGATCTCAGCGGGGCAGTGACAGATGAGTTGCCGTGACAGAGCCCAAGTTCTTCCATCACGTCACTGCTACCTTGTGTGACCCAGGGGGTAGGAATAACAGCCAGGCTCCACTACATCATCCTGCCAGAATGAAACTATTTAGAGGCAGGTTCCAAGGGCAGCCATGAGCTTGCTTCCCTGGCAGGCTCACTGGGCAAAGAGTTTTGAGAGGTAGGGCCCATCTATACCCCTGAAGGGGGTGAAGGCCAGTAGGGACATGACTTCCTTCATTCCTATAAATACAGGAGGTGCCAAATGTTTGGAATGTGCTTTGTAGAGCAGGATTAGCATGGGTCCTGCAAAGCTCTACTCGCCCAAGCACAGATTTTGCTTAGAGGGTTTCTAATCTCACTTGTTTATCCTGGTTGTGCATGATAATGAAAGCGTTCCAGAGCCAAGAGAGAAGTGCATTCCTGATGAGCTGCTCCCTCTCTTCCAGCAAAGAACTCAACAGCCTACACAAAGCATTCTTTTTTTGTGAGGGTTGGGGCTAGGCTTAGGCTTGAGAGAGTCTAAGAGCCCAGAGCTCCAGGAGCACTGGCACTAAAATAGCCATGCCAAGGCTGTCCCAGCAGGGCTCCAACATTGCTGCTCCTACATCTTTCCAATCTGAACCACCACCACTGGTGATGGGCTTAGTCTGAGGGCAGTCTGTGGGCTCAGGTGAGACTGCTGTGAGTGTTTGCTTGAGCTATCCAGGGAACATGGAGCTGGGAATTCCAGGCAATGATCGAACCAATGCCTTAGGTCTGTTTAGTTTGTGCCTGCAAGAACTGGGATTTGGTCTGGGAACAAAGGACGGAATAAACCTGCTCTCTGTGCAGTGAAGAACTGAGGAGCAGGGAAAGGGAATATTTATAAATTATATTAATATTTCACCCAAACTGGGGGGAAGCAGTGATGTCCCTGTTGTCCTACAGAACTGCTTTGGTTATGGGTCAGAGAGAGAGAAGGGAAACTACTTTTTATCTTCTTGCCATTTTTTCCAGCCTGAAGTGGGACAGCATCTTGCTCCTCCCCAAAGCACTCCAGGCACGTGGGAGTAGCTCAGTGCTGGCCCAGTTCTCTGAGAGATAACAACATTTGAGAGGTTTAAGTGTTACTAACAACTCTACTGTCTCTTGGTTGCAAAGATTCAGTCCTACAGACCCTGACAGATGAGACAAAAAAGGAATTTGTACATACGGGTTTATCCAAAGAAACAGTTTCGGCTTCCTTGCTGTCAGAGCCCAGCTCCAGCGTGCAGTTTCCTGTTCCTATGCACATGTGATGGTTTGCAGTTCCTGAGCACGAATATCGCTCGCACACGCTGCACGTGGGCTCATTTCTGCTTTGCAGTAGCGCTCTAAGTCACCAGGTGCCACCAGCGAGTCGTTCACGTCCCTGCTCACGTGCCCGTCGCTCAGATTCCACCCACAAAAATTCAGGGCTGCTCCCGGACAAAAGTCACCAGAACAGAAAGGGCTTGGTGGCCTTTCCCTGGCCAGGACAGCCCGGCACCTGCACCTGAAACAGCGGGGCTACGTGTTTTCCTTCCTATGGAAAAGAGCTGTCGTTCTCTGTCTGGATCCCATTGCCGGAATTTCGGTTCCACCTCCAAATTTGCATATACGACAGGATTGCTCCCACACAAGAGACGGTGCTGGGGAACGGGTAGAAGTGCCCTGAAATGGAGGGGAACCCCCTGATTTAAGCCCTTAAAATGATGAAAAAGGGTGAGTTTCCTTCAATTTAACCCCTTAAAACGAGAGAAAAGGAGGGGTCTGCCTTCATTTAAATCAACCGTCATGCTGTCACATACAGTGCAGTAAACATTCTTCCTCAATATCTCATTATCTTCTGAACAAAACTGTACTGTCAGCTTGTATTCTTTATCATTTTTCTAAGTGATAACAGGTTTTAGTTCCTCCAGCAAAATTAAAACATAGAACTTGTGCCAATGACCCCATGGCCTTGAACTTTGAAGCAGAAATGCTTATAAAACAATAAACATCTACCCCCCCCCTTCAGAAAAAACTTGACTATTAATGTGAAGGAGTTGCAGTCACTATCTCCCCTTCTATCTTCTATCTGAATTGGAAATGACCTCTGAAATGAAGCATTTCATTCAATTTGTTTCACTCCAGTAATTTACAGCAAACCTTTGAACAGCAAGAATCTTGTTTATATCTGGACACCTGTTAACATTAAAGGCTTTTCCCAGTCTAGCACAAAGACTACCACAATCGGCCATCCCGAATCATCTGGACAAAATATGAAATTCATTGGGTTAGATGTTTCTTTCTTCATTTTCTCCACCCTCAGTGCTCTTTGGAATGCAGGTGAGTGATTTTCAAATATTTTGCTGCTTTTAAGTGCAAACCTTTTTGACTTCTCTACTTCAGAATACACAACTTGGTAAGAAATTGCTGATACCATTTTTACAAGCTAAAGCAAGGGCACACAGGCCAGCTTTTACCTGCATGGTGTCATTTTCAGTCCCTTCCTCTATAATTTCCAGCAGGTTAGTGGATCTCTTCTGTAAGTAAACAGACAATCTGAAGAATGCAATAAATATATTTAAAGACAGAGAAAAACTTTCGAGCTTCCCATATTAAACAAGCATTTTTACTTCCCTTCTTTTGCATTTTCCCATGCTTATTCTTCACCACCCACCCTGATCCCTGCCTTTCTTTTTGCTTGTGTCCTCCCAAATAATCAATCCTCCCTTAGTTACTTATTAATATTGGTTCCAGTTTTGCAAGATCCATGTCCAAATTTAGAACTTCTGATACTTACCTAGATCATCTCAGCATTGCATGGTATTCTTGATATAGCTCCCAAGCAGTGTTATCCTTGCCAGATTCCACTTCCCAAAAGGTCCTCAGTGCTCCCATCTGTCTGTGAAGCTTGTCAACTCACTTAATTCCCCCTTAACTGCTTGTGAAATCCAGCTATTCTTGACAGTGTTGCTGTAATGTCTGTCTTCTTCTCGCTGTTTTATTTGTTGAGTAGTTTTCCATGTAATGTCCAGTAATTACTCACAGTCTGTAAGCCAAGAGCCTACTCACCTGTCTGTGCACCCAGAGCTCGTAACACCTGCCTTGTTAAGGCCAGACTCAAATGAAATGCCCAAAATGCATTTCAAAAGCTCTTAATGAACTTGTGTTGGAGCCCATTTCGTTGCTGATATTAACTGCCCTTCCATTCTTACTGATTCCCATGTAGGGTTGATGGTGGGGGACCCCTGTTCTGGTATGTTTAAGACTTATTCTCAGAAATAAATGTAATTAGTGGCAGTCACTGAGGGGCTGCTCTGGAGATTTATCTGTCTATTACATGTAAATTGGAATTTATGAAATGGTGTAGTGGCTGGCAGGTAAATAAATGTATTTTGCTATTCAAAATGGATCAACCTTAATATGCAGGTGATTGCAACTTTCACCTAAGTATATTCCTAAACTGACATAACCAGCCTGTTTTATTTACTTACAGCAGTCCTTTGGGTGATGTACTTGTGCTTCAGAGGACATCTAGAAGAGTTCAATAACATTCCTGACTCTTTTTCTTCCTTTAACAAGGAGCTCAAGACTCTTGTGCACGTCGATGTGGGGAGGTGCTTGGTACCTGTTCTTGCCAGGTGACATGCCAGTCCTTGGGGAGATGCTGTGCTGATTATCAAGAATTCTGTCTTCAAATTTCTCCGTACTCAGGATCTCTTATGGGAGGCAAAGACTTTTTGATTACCAACACAACTCTTTATGCCTCTTCTGTGATAAAATGCAGGTGGGCCATGATTTTATATTTCTCTGCCAGAGGGAGGAGAAACTTCATAATCTCACTCTCCAACAACAGGCAATTACCACAAAACAAAACTCATTATACAGGAGTGAAAACTTTGTATAGTTGTTAGAATCTTGAAAGAGATGAAAGTTCTGCTCACCCTCAGGAATACCTGTTGACTGTATTTCTACACAGGATTGTTTCTCTTAGGCTGAGTTATTGTGTGGTACAGTCATGACCCTGCTCATTCTTCCCTTAACATATTAAAACAGTGACTTTTTGGAAAGAGTTTCCTTTCAGGACACTTGATTGTCAATATTTCTTTAGCATTTCCCTTTGTGGGAAAGAAGTGTTTATTTCTTAATCTGAATGAGAAAACAGCAAGACAGAAATGTAGGTAGGACACCTGATGTTTTTCCTGTAAGATAAAGCTGGATGGATCCTAAATGTTGTCAGTCTGTATCACACTTAACTGCATGTGGCACATGCAATATATACAGAACACTGAATTTTGATGACCCCAGTGTTGTGCTATTTTTTCCATAGAAAGTTGTGAGTGAGATTTTGGAGTCCTTCCCATCTAGGTAGCAGTACATGAAAAGGTTTTCAATTCTTTACTTGGAAAACCTTTGACCAAGGCATTCATTCTGTAGAACACAACTGTGTACTTTGAAGTACCTGAAGAGTTACATAATTATAGCCAAGGCAAATTTCAGTGCAGACAAGCAAAGGTACTATTTCCTGGCAGGCCCCAGCTCTCTCTGGCACTTGGAGTAGATATGCAGTCCCCATATTGCAGTCTTGAAGAGCCACACGTGGGGTTGTACCCTAAGACACCGGGCAAGAGCCCTAACTGGAATCAAATGGTTAAATAACAAGCAATGTGCTCTGAGTTAACCTTTGCAATGGAAATTCTAGAACAGCATGAAATTACTTTTGTCACCTTCACAGGACTTACCAGGAAAAAAAAATCAACAGAAATTTGCAATAACTATGCATCTTGGTCATTGTTAGCCACCCTGTAATCCTATTAATGCTATAACATTATCCTCCTCTTTCTGTTGCCCCTTTGTTGCTAATTTATCATGTCTCCCTCCCCCAGTAATTAAATAGTAAATTGAAGGTTTGTGGATTGCTGTATATTTGTGTAGTTCACAGCAGAATTCACATAGATGGAATGAGCAGATTTTTCTAGTTTATATTTCCTGCTACAAGCAAAACAGCCCCAGACTTGAAATGATCCACACATGACACAAGATTGCTGGTTGAAACACATTCAGAATTTTCCTTCTATCTATGGTGACACTGAAAAGTGTTTTCAACATCTACAGGTTCAAGCAGCAAGTCATAACCAGTGGCTATGTTGACCAGGATGGAAGAGGCCACTGCATCTCCCCGTTGCTTTATGAGACTGGTTTCATCCCTTTTGAAGTTTCTGCAGATGATGGGTCAACATTTCCCTACTCTGGAACTTGGTTATCAGGTTACTTAAATCTACAGCATCCCTCTTCTTCCTGTATTCTTCCTCCATGCATGCAAGATGATCTGTCTTTTCCTTTTGATCAGTTTTATTCTTCCTTAACAGGCCTCAGAAAATAAAGTCTTGCTGGCCTCATGTAAGTTCATCTTTTGAGAGATGAACTTTCACAGCAATTAAGTAGGAGCAGCAGCATTAACTGATAAAAAGTCCTGTTTAAAAATGAGGTTGACCAAAACATTTCCCACTTCATCCCTGTTTCTATCCCTTTTTGTCCCCTCTTCAAATAATTGCATTGGGATGTTGCAATCTAAGGACTGCAAATATTAGTAAGGGTTGCATTCTCTCAGCTTCAGCTTATTCTTTTCATGTCATGCATCCTGGGCTGTGTGAAACATTCCCAGGGAAAATACTGCCAAATCTTAAATAATATAGTAGCACTTTCTCAGGACTATGAAAATCCAAAATGTCATTACCCCTCTTTTTCTTCTCTGCAATGCAGTACATCACAGCAAGGTTTCAGATGGAGAAAAATGCACATTGGTAAATGAGACAAAATGGCAATACTATGGCACCCCCAACACTGGTGGAAACTTAACTCTTACCTGGACACAGCAGACACTTCCAACAACCCACGTCAACATAGAAGTCTGGGGATACCAGGAAACAGGTAAATGACCCTTTTCCTGCCTGTGCACAAACATTTATCACACACGTAACTTATGTGCAGAGCTCTGCACAGCTTGTGATCACCTTCACTGAGGCCTCAAGAAGACACCTGCAAGGATTAATAAAATGTCAGCTTTTCCTTTTCATTTACATATAGGTGGAGACATCTAATTTCAGTCTTGTGGCAATTGTTCTTTTCCAGCATCCAAAACCATTTTCTTCTTCTATCCAACAGGTGACAGTTATTCAGAAAACTGGATGGCTGAATGGAAATACCTTTATACTTTGGCAAGAGAAATCCCCAATACAGGGAAATATTCTTTCATTCCTGTATCCAGTGAAGGAAATTACAGTACATGGGACTTTGGAATGTTGAGAATTATACCCAGCAACTATTTGGATGGGCAGAGGTAAGTGCATCACAACATATAATAATAATAATAATAATAATAATAATAATAATAGTTACCTTATAAGCTGTTGTCTCCTTTGGCATTCAAAACTGAGACTCAGGCTCCATTTCATGTGAAAAAATGGGGAGAAAACTGGAAAGTCAAAAGTGAGAAAAACTCATGGGCCAACATAAAGACAGTTTACTAAGTAGAGAGGAGCATGGAGGAAGAATCACAAAGCCTGCCACAAGCAGACTGATGCACAGTCAGTCACCCAGTAAGGGCTAAAAACACCCCTGCAGTTTTATTGATGGAGATGATGGTCTAGGGCATGGAATATCCCTTTGGTCACTTTGGGTTGGCTGTCAGGGCTGTGGTTTTTATTACACTTTGTATATGATATTTTTTTCATGGGCGAAAAGCAGAGTGGCTTTGGAACATTTCAAGGATTCTGAATGGTTTCTTTAGCCATTAGTCCTGATATTACTGGGGTGCAGATGTTATGTTTTGTTAAAGAATCCAGATAAGTTTTCATTCTGGCCTAAATGAAATTACAATGTCAAAAGGCATGAAGCTCCCTCTAAAAGGATCCATGTAAGCCAGAATCATGATTACTAAAATTTATTCTGATTACTGCATACTTGCTGCATGCCATCCTGTCACCCCCTGAATTTGGAAAATTTTGATTTGCCATAACTTTCTGAAGAAAAAACAAAGAAGTGGGCTTTGCAATGAAATAATTTGAAAATCAGAAGATGCTTTTTAATTGTAATTAGCAATTGAGCCACAGTGCTACTGTCAAAATGGTGCTTGTTTAGCTATCAGATCTACTTTTTGTTTCTTTTTTTTTTTTTCCCCCAGCAACATTCCATCAATCTGGAGCCCAGAGCATGCATTGGCTTGGCACCTTGAGAAAGATTTCAGAAATGACCCAAATGCATGGGCAACTGCAAAATGTATCGAATGGGACAGAAAGGAAGAGTTGCTTCCAAACTTCTTGGAAGAAATTATAGACTGCCCTTGCACCTTGGCACAGGCAAGAGCTGACACTGGCAGGTTCCATGTAAGTTATTCATTGATCCCTCTGGCTTATTACAATTCCAGGTTGAAGCTTAAGGAGTGCCAAACTCCACACACAGCCCTCTTCCCTCTCTAAAAGCCATTGCAAGGAAATTAAGTTATATTTAGATTTGCCCAAGTGGCATATCAGATGACAGAGATAAATACAACTTATCTAGGTAGTCCAAATAAAAGTGCCTATAGGATAGGAGATGGAAATTACACTCAAACAGGGAATTAAAGCAGTAATTCCAACGGTAGACTGAAGATACTGTGTGGAGCTGGGAGCAGGGATGACTTCTTTGAGATCCTACAAGATGACAGTCCATGTTTGAAGGTGATATCCCATGCTGTAACAAACTACTTCTCCCTAGTTTATCATACTTTGCTGCAAACTCTTCTGCCTTGTACTTCAGAGGTCAAGCCCAGAGCTGCAATCCATTATTTCCTTTATCCTGCTTCCTTCCTCCTCAGCTTCACTATTGTCAAGGAACTGACAAAAGATAAGAAATCAATTGACATTCAGTCTACACTTTCACTTACACTGCTGATCTGAGGACCAGATGAGAGTGACTTCCTCTCCTATTTGTGATACTAAATGATGGCATGAGTTTATGCATTTAAAAAAAAAAATAGGTAAACCTTGTTACTATTCTGGTTGTGAAGCTCCAGACATGATGTGTACAGTTAAAAGCTTGTGAAGATAAAAAAATAGATCTACTGCCTCTGTCGAAGAACGTAGGATAAACATTTACTCTGTTGTGTCTGTGTTTGCTGTACACTTACAGCTGAATCCCCACAGGGCTGCATTTGTTCTTCAAGGTCTGTTGTAACAGACTGCAAAATGTTCAGGTCAGACGTTGCTCCAGACACTTCAGTTTCAAATTCAGTTTTTCCTATCATTCCATGCTATTCAACACACAACCTCAACCAGCTCATGTCAGATACAAAGGGTATCTGACACATATATCAGGGGTATATGATATTGAAAGGGTATATTTACACATATGTCAGATACAAAGGGTGAGAACAGAATGTAAGAACAGAAAGGACAGTGAGGAAAGAACCCCATTAAGTGTGAACATTGATCTTTTTCAGACAGATTATGGCTGTGACATTGAAAAGGGGAGTGTGTGTACTTATCATCCTGGTGCTGTGCATTGTGTAAGAGCCATTCAAGCCAGGTAAAGAAAATCTTTTAAACTGTGGGGTTTTTTATTAATCCTTTCACCTCAGAGACAGCAGCATCACAGAAGTGAGGGGTGAAGTCTAACTGGACATCAGATAAATCTTGGCAACTGAAATATTTAGCTGTATCCATAAAAAGGCAATAAGTAACCCCTAAATAGAAATGGACCCCACAGGCTAAATTATTATTTTCTTGCTGCTTTTCCCAATCAGTCCCCAGTATGGGGCTGGACAGCAGTGCTGCTATGACTCCAGGGGAACCCAAATTCTCACACACGACTCCACCGGAGGCAGCACACCTGATCGAGGGCATGACTGGGGTTCACCACCTTTCCTGAAGCCTCCCCGGATACCTGGCTTTTCCCACTGGCTTTACGATGTTATCAGCTTCTATTACTGCTGCCTGTGGTCTGATAATTGTGACTTCTATATGAAAAGGCGGCCCTCTAGTGACTGCAGGACGTACCGCCCGCCCCGAGCTGGTAAGGGCTTCAAAATTTCCTTATTTTTGATGCAGTGTTGGCTTTCAGAATATTTGTGTATGTGCATGTATCAGTTGACAATGGTGAGGGTACAATGTCCTGTGGAAAAGTTCCGTGGAAGGTTTCTATTGATCTGTCACTTACAAAATCTGTATGTGTTTTTTAATTGTGCTGCTGTTGAGCATCTCACTCACCCCTAGAACCTAAATAGCCAAGCAGAGTAGTCAATGTCCACGACTTTATATCATCAACGTGGACTTCTTCAGAAAAAAAGGTGGTTAGAGATGGCTAATGATGGCTAGGAAGTAGCTAGAAAAGCTATCACGATGAGAAATATTCATATCAAATAAGAAAGTTTTACAGTTTACAGTGTGTGTTTTTCTCCCACTTGCTTTTAACTCAGTTTTCAAGTCTCGCCATACCTCTGTTGTGACCACACATTTTGCCTTGTATGCTGCTGAGATGCTGAGGTGTCCAGCAGGACTTGGCCTCCCGTAAAGAAGTGCAAAGAGGCAGCAGTTTGCCTCAGGAAAAGGGAGAAAAGTGTAGAGGGCATTGCATTAGGTAGTTAGGGGTCATGAATGAGTGGTTTGGCTGCTTAAAGAAACCCCATCAAAAGTCTTGGCAGAAGCGGAGTTGAATGTGAATTTGTGAAAATACTGCTTTACAGCTTGATGGCAAGGTGCATTCTATTAGTTACTATACAGGTTAAAGCATACAAAAGAAGATAAATTAGAAGCAGTTTGGAGCAATTTACATGGAAGTTGGAAATGCAGAAAGGGATAAGGGTGCAAAGGATGCAAAGATAAGGCAATTGCCCTGTATTCATGTCCAAATCTCCCCATATATTGCATGTGACACAGACTTCTAGCCTCTTTCCTTTCTCATGAACTTGAAGAGTAACAGGTCGTGATTTTTGCTTGTTCTTAATTCTCTTTTTGCTTTTAAAAATAGCATCTGCTTTTGGGGATCCTCATTTCCTTACATTTGATGGTCTGAACTTCACCTTCAATGGCCTAGGAGAATACACATTGGTCGAGTCTAATCTCACATCCCTGAGAGTGCAAGGGAGGACACAGCAGGCACACTTTCCCAATGGTAAGTGGGTAAGAGAGGAAGCAGAGTTTAATTTGCACGTTGCAGCAATCCTCCTGTCATCTCTAGTCTTCTTTTTTGGTCATTTGTGAACAGACACCATCCTGAAGATAATCAGAAAGCAGACAACATCTTCAGGAAAAGCTTCCCAATCAAAGTTTAATTGCTAGTTTTATTGGGTGTGAGTAAAGCAAGTGTAAAGTTTTCTACTGCGTTTAAGAGCTCCAAAAAAATTTCTTATTTTTCATCAATAAGGAAACATAAGGCCCATTCTAGAAATCAGTCAATAGGCACAGCTGCCAGCTGCATTTTGATGGCATTGTTGGTTTGTTTTTTAATTTGGAAGAAACTGAGGCTCAGGGGACAGGCTTGTCTGCAGTGGCCATGCAGGAGAGCAACTCTGATGTGATTGAAGTGCGCTACGCTGAGGATTTGAGCCTGGAGGTCCTCTTGAACCAGAGGGTTCTCAACTTCTCTGAACAAACTTGGATGGACTTGAAAGGTTAGTTACACATATCAGCCTTGTAGGCAATTCTATTCTGATGGAGCCCATGGACAGTTAATGTATCTCTAGGTGCATGCATTTTAACTCTCTTTTCAGCATCCTTTTGTGAAGTGTTTTAACAGGTGGCTTCAATGTCCATGTTTTGTATGTCTCCTTTCACTCATTTGTAGAGCAATTGTTTTCCTTCTCATCCCATGGACAGTGAATGGAATTAAAAACTCTGTCTTCTTCAATCTGCTTTGAGCTTACTGCATCTAATGCAATGAACCCTACCAAATAAAATTAAACATAGTGAAATATACCTAAAATATAACTGAATTTCATATTTACCTATTGGGAGCTCTCTCAATAGGTCAGATATTGTAGTGTGAAGGTGTGGCTTCCCTTTAAATGCTTCTTAGAGTGCAGCTCAGAGTGGAGGGGAGGAAAAGCTGTATGAAAAATGGTTAAAACTGATGATTTTAACTGATGCTAAAACACGACAGTTTTTTCACTGTGGATAATTAGCTATTTTGTCCTCTTCCTCTCGTTGTTATAGGTCTCTTTCTCTATTCTACACCTGATCAGAACATCACAGTGATGTTCTCTTCTGGGTCTGGAGTGGAAATAAGGGGGAGTGGAGGATTTCTGACCCTGACAGTTCTGCTCCCAGAGAAGTTTGTGAATCACACATGGGGTCTCTTTGGGGTAATGAATGGCAATCCAGAGGATGACTACACGTTCAAGAATAAAACCACCATGTCAGTTCATGCAAGTCCCCAGCAGGTGTTTGAGTTTGGAGCTAGCTGTAAGTAATTTCTCTGGTCTATTTTTACATTTTCTTTACAAATTCAAAACAGCTCATAACTTAAGGACTAGGAATTGAAGTCTGTGCCAACCAACCAGTACTGGGAGAAGAGAAAGGAGTAAGAGAAAGATGCCCTCCTCTGCCCATGTGGGGAGTGAAACCATGATGGAGTGTTCAGCAGTTTGTTCCATCAAGTCAGACCTCACATTTCACAGTTTACACTTTCAGAATGCCATCTACTAGGGTCAGCTGAACACAGCATCAACAGACTACAGTGTTACAGAAGTACAGCAAAAGCCAGGGCCACCTATCTTTTCCCAGAATATTAGCAATGTTTTCATCATGTGCCATGCTGACAATTTAGAAAATCATTTATTAAATCACAATTTAGTAATTGTTCTTTCTCTGTCTCCCAAGGGGCTATTGAAAATGGAACTTCTCTCTTTACTTATGACACGGAGTTCTTACTGAACAGTTTCTTTTATGGGGAAAAGCACAACACTTCCTTTCTGCCCGTGTTCTCCCCTCATGAAGACCCTGCTGATCCCCTGGTACAACAGATGATCTCACGCTGTGGCTCTGACCCATTCTGCAGATTCGATGTCCTGACAACAAGAAACCTTCAAGTGGGAAGTTCCACAAGACTTTCCCATCAGAATCACAAGCTGCTGGTAGAACATCTAGAGCCAGGTGATACAACATTCCATGAAACATCTTTGCAGAATAACAGGATATTCTGGCTTGGAAGGGACCCACTGGGATCATCAAGTCCAAACCTTAAGTGAATGGCCCATAGGGAGCCTCAGTACAGTTATTTCTACAGGGCATCTAAAGAGCTAACACTGTTTGAGGAGGCTTTGCTTAACCGTAGGTTCATGCTCCTATAAATAATCTGTTCATAGGGAATCATCCTTGTACCAGGAAAACTCTGTACTGATAGGATACTTAGGCAAACTCAAAATAAATTTCTTTCCATTTCTTCCACTATAACACCACAGCGTAGAAAATTTATCTTCATTTTATATGCATTAAGTTGTCTTCCTTGGACTTCAAAATAACTTTTAAAAGTAGCAGGAAGTACTGTCTTTCAGATAGCCTAAAAATCTTTGTTTTCCATGAATTGCCACTAAAATGCTGTTTGAATCATTGTAAAGGAGATTTGCTGGTCCAAATCCTAAATACTCTAACCAGATATGTCTCTTTTATTAGTGATCTCTTGTGGCTGGCTGGAACATCCAACCAATGGAAGAAAGAATGATACTAACTACCTGCTGGGCTCAACCATCAATTTCACCTGCAATGCAGGCTATGAACTCACAGGGTCACAGGAAAGAACTTGCCAAGTGTCAGGAGCCTGGTCAGGAGAAACACCTCAGTGCATCCCTGAAACAGGTCTGTTGCCTTTTAGATATCACACTTTGTCACTAAAAAATCATTATCAAGGACAAGGCAGTCTCAGTATGCCATGATGGCCCTTGACAAAACCAAATTCTCTTACTTGGTAAAACATGGGACATGTCTGAATTTCTAGAAAGACTATTATTCAAATCTAAATAACAGGTGACTTCTGGTGTTTTTGTGCACTTTGGTGGAGGTTTAAAAGTTTTTGTTTTATCAATGGGTACAGGTACCTGAAGGGTGGGTGAAAAGAGGATGGAGTCAGGCTTTTTTTCAGTAGTGCTCAGGGACATGACCAGAGGCCACAGGATGCTCTGAAACACAGAAGCTTCCCTCTGAACATCAGAAACCCCTTTTTTACTGTGATTATGATTGGCACAGCTTGCCCAGAGAAGTTACAGAGTCTCCCTCCCTGGAGATATTTAAAAGTTGTCAGGTCGTGGTCCTGGGCAACTCTGGGTGATCCTGCTTGAACAGGGGAGTTGAACAAAATGACTTCCAGAGGTCCCATCTCACCTCAACTGTTCTGCAATTCTGTGATTCGAGAGCAGACACAGCCCACACTCGTTGAACACTTTCACTCTTTTTTTCTAAAAGATTATGTTATCTCAAAACATAATTCTATTATTCTATAGCAGTAAAAGTATTGTGAATGATGCAATAGTATTTAGTATAAAAAAACTATAGATTTATTATCCGTCTTGTGTTACTACTAATAGATTATCAGTGAGCCTGGGATTGCTGGATTTAGTAGCAGTTTAGTAGCATAGGTTGTCTCTATGATTTACAGAAAATGGCCCAAAATTTTCCTTTTATTCATTCACCACATACACTCCAAATGTCCTCAAGATGGCAATATTTCAAAGCACCAGGGTGATGCAAGGCCAGATGGCATGTTGAAGCACTTTTAATGCTGAGTTAATAGTTCCCAAAAGCACTCATCAAATAATTCATACTAACAGATTCTCCATTCTCAGACCCTTCTAAAGAAATGTGGAAAATGCACTTCACATCAACAACGAATTCCTGTCATGCTGGTACATTTCATCAGCCTCTGCTGGCCTGTACCAATTGCTTGTACATTTCCAACGCAGTTCTGAACTTAGTAATATTTGTATGATGAACTGCAGTGAGTTTGGGCAGCAGAAAAATTTGCAGAGGACAGATCTTTCAAAGGCAGTGGCAAAACATTCTGCCAAGCTGAAAGCTAAGTATATTTTTCCACTGCTGCCATCAACCACATACATACTGGATAAAAGCCAGTCGGTCTCAATAAGCAAAACAGATGCTGACATTTACACTAGCAAAAGGGGGACAGAAAGGCAGCCCTGTGAGATCAGAGGAAAGGAGCTGGAAGATATAAAGTGACTGCATTCAGAATGATGGAGACACGATGCAGCTTTGTGGATGAGCAAACAAAACCCACAATGTTTTCTAATGCTTTCCTGAAAGATGACAAAGAAAAACAAGGTGTGAAAGAATTTTATTGATCTGATTGCAATAAAGATCTTCCTTATTATTTGGTATTTGGTATTCTGGTTAATTTGCAATATGAACCAAAATTGATGGGTTTTACTAGCCTCAGGAAGTTGGAGTATGGCAGTGCTGTCCACAGCAGCAGGCTACTGACAATGCCAACAACTGATCAACACAATATAAAATACAAATTTCTCCATTATTTTTCTCTTACTGCTGGGCCCTAATAATGGCATTTGTATCTAGCCTTATTTCTCCTTCTTCCATAAGGTGTTCTGCTAGATGTCAGTGTTTGTCTGAGAAGGTTATTTTATTGACAGGCCCAGGTCTCTACAGAGAAGAGAGGCAATACAGTTCAAAGTTCCTTTCACTTATATCTAAACTTCCCATATTTTTATAGTATGGACAGCTAGTACTTGTTTACCACTAAATACATTTCTGCCTCTGGTCCAAGGCATAGTTGAAATCCAGTACCAGTTTTCCTTGTCTTACTCCTCTACTCAGCTATTTTCTCTATTCTCCATCCCACAAACCTTCTCTTCTCCAGTACAGAAAAGGTCCTTGTGTTGTCAAAATCTGTTGTTCCTGAGCTCAGTTTTCTTTATTGTTTTTCTCTTTCCACAGCACCATGCTGCTGTTTCACCAACATCCATTTTATCAAGTCCTGTGACAAAGAGTGACCTATTAAACACACACTTTCTCAAATTATTTCTTTCACACTGGTCAAGAGCACAGGGCCCAGCCCTGTGTTATTCTAAGCTTACAGGTGTACTTCTTTACAGTGCTGTGTGTGTTACACTTGCTGCAGTCTTGTGGCTCATCAGATTGAAGCTCTGTCTTGCAAATCACCAAGGTTTTTTAGTTGCTATATGCTTCCATTTCCCAAAGAGAGTAGTGTAAATAAAGGCATGGGGACTAGGGAAATTGGATAGGAAAAGAGGTGGAAACAAGAGAATGTAATGCCAGTTATTTACAAAATCCATTTCAGTATTTTGAAACTTCAAATACAAATTATGTTGTTGGGCCTGCATATTGTTGTTTTTGAGTTTTGCTTCCGTGGACTAAAGTTTCCATGGAAATCCTCTGCTAATAATTATTTTGCTATGCTTCTAATTACAATCCCACTGCAAGTCTTGCCAGTACCACAGCTCTCTTCACAAAATATCACAAAGAGGAAGAACAAAGAAGCCATCAAGCAAAAGCAAAAAGGAGATTCTAAAAATCAGATGTAATATCCAGCTAAAAATCATAAGATAGTGGCAATATATGTACATAAAGTCTTTTTGAGACAGACAATATTTGGTGATACATACTAGTTTTGTTTGCCTTTTGGGTTAATTTCTCTTTTTTCTTTTTTCCCCCCTCCTCTGTTTACTTTTAGATTTCCTTTTCAAACTCAGGGCTCTGTGTAAATACTGTTCATTTTGAAAAGCTGTCAGAAATCTCATTAGTCTTCTGTGCTTTTTCTAAACACAAAGATTTCACAACAGAGGCAAATCACTACTGGACTAACTTCTTTAGCCAGTGGTGGGTTCTCATCACTTGGCAGAGGCTGGGTGCCTCCTTGTGAAGGATGTGTAAGCCAAACATTAGGTTGTGAGCCTTGTTCAGAAGTTACTGGATGATGGACCACAACCATTTCAGTTGTTGGGATTGACAGTTCTACATCAATATTGCACGTTCACAATGTTGACTACATATTAACCTTTGTGTTACAAAGCTTTTGCAGCCACCTGCCCTAACAGTCAAACATAGGAATTCTGTGAGTTCCTAATCTTTACCAGTTTCAGAGAATCTGAAAGGGTAAAGGGTTGGAAGGGACCTCTAGAAATCATTTAGTCCAATCCCCCTGACAAGGGAGGCAGTTCCACTAATAAAGAGAACAGAAAAATTAACACTATATGTACAGTTTCAAAAATCACCATGCAACTGCATTCAAACAGATATGAAGAAATGTATATCAAAGTCTTCATGTTTTTTTTGTGGTTGGTCTCTGTTTTTCAGCTCGCAAACAAATAATTATTATTGGCAGTGTATTTGGAATAGTTGGTCTTGCAGTCCTGGGACGTCTGTGTTATTTATGCAGAAAATAGAGGTAAGCCTTGACTGAACTGAAAACACAAATGAACCTCCTAAAGAAATAGCAACTGTTACGACTTTTTAAATAATAATTTAATAATGACTTCTGGCAACAAACTGCCAATGTGCTACAGGTAAAAAAAAAAAAGTGCAACTGATGTATGCACACTTATCAACTGTGTGTGCAACTGATTGGTGGAGAAAGAGGGCAGCATAGTGAATGAAAATGGTTTTGCCTAGGAATACTGGTGGATTGAAATGGAGAAATGGAGATATGAAATGGTTGATTTTCTGAAATGTGTTAGCAACTGTTACAAATTTTTAACCCTTCTCTGTTCCAGTGTTCGCAAGGAATAGAATACCAGATAAAATGGAATTGAAATTGAGCGAATGGAAACAAAATGGGGTTACAGCCCTTGGAAAGAAGATGGTATGTGTGAGGAAGGACTAAATACTTCTGAACTTATCACCAAAAAGAAGCACAGTGCTAAGCTAACAGAACACTGCTATTGTTTTTCAGTATTTCATTAGTTTAAAAATGCTACATTCACTAGGAATTCAGCTCAAAGAAACAAGAATGTTCCATATTATGCTGTGATATTAAAATTTATGTGTAAAGCCATGCCACCATTTGGAGACCATTTTTTGCTTTCTGTATGTGCCACAAAGGCCAAAAGAAATGTAAGCATATTTTCCCCCTCAAAATCAACCTTACAGTTTTATATGGTGGGAAGTTTCTGTATGCTAAAAGTGAGATGTGTCCACACTGTGTATTGATACAATAGTTAAGGCCTACAAACTGTATTTTGATTCTTTCCTTTCAGAATAGCAAATTGTTCTCTCTCTGTATGGGTTGCTATTTGATTACACAGCAGTGGTGTAAAGGGGGCACAAGGATGTTTACCCTATTTCTCTTCCTGACAAAGCAACTTTGAAATTTTTTTTTAACTGTTTGTGTGGGGTGTTTTTTTTCTCCTGGTTGCTTCTTAGCAAAGCTGTTCTACCATTACTAAAATGTCTCACAGGCGAGGTAAAGACATTGTAGAAGTTTAGACAATAGCTTGATATTACCACCTTGACACTTTGTCCTTTGGTATCTTCAGGTAGGTAAAAAACACCCAAAAAACCAACCAAACAAAAAAACCCACCTATCTTTCTGCACGTGCATTTTCAGAGAGCAACAGTGCTCCTTCTCTTTCGTTTGCGGAGCTGTTGGCTGCTGTGTTTGTGTTTGTCGCTCTGGGTGTGTGTTGAGGTGTAGGCGCGGGTGTCCCCTCACGTCCCCGTGTCCGTGCCCGCCCGCGAGTGTCCCGTGTCCCTGAGCTTGATGGGCGCTCGTGTGGTTGTTTGTGTGGCTGTCTGTCTGTGTGGCTGTCTGTCTGTGTAGTTGTCTGTGTGGTTTTCTCTGTGTCTGTCTGTGTTCCTGTCCCTGTGCCTCTCCCGGCCACCCAGGGCCGGGACAGCGGCCCCCGCCCGGCCTCAGCTCCGCCCGCCTCAGGACGCGGCCTTAGGGGGGAGACACGGGGGCTTCAACAGCCGCGCTGCTTTCTGTCAGCGCTCCCTCAGCACGGCTCCGCCGCCTTGTCACTTCNGAGTCCCGGCCAGCGAGGAGGGCTCTGCGGGGCCAAAGCGCTGCCCCGGGGCGAAAGCCGCCAGCCCGAACCTGTCGGTGTCAGAAGTGGAAGCGGCAGCTCTGCGGTCCCGCTCTGCAGCAGGTTGGGATGTCGGTCTCTATCCTTTCCTGTCACATGGCTGGTAATAGGATCCTCATCTGCCACTCGGCACCTCGCCGGGGCGCACTTACAGGACACATGCTGTAGGGCCTCCGCTTCCCGCACTTTGCGCTCTTCCCGGCCGCCCGCCACCCCCGGAGAGCCGGGGCTGCCGCCTGCGAGCGCGGCGCGGCCCGGCGGCCGCTGCCTATGGAGCCTCCCGCCCTCGCCGCCGTCCTGGCCTTCTCCGGGCTGGCGCTGAGCTGCTGCCGAGAGCCCGTTCAGTCCGGTGAGTGCCGCTCCGCGGGGAGCCGGGAGGGGGGCGCGATCGGGGCTGCTCCCCGAGCTCCTCGCGGCGCTGAGCGGCGAGAGAGCCGGGCAGCCTCCCCCCGAGCTCCGCAGCCCCCCGCGGAAGGGCTCTGCCGCCCGGCAGCGCCTCTTCGAGGTCGCGGCGACGTCCCTTCCTGCTCGCCGGAGCCGTGCCGGGCTCGAAGCTGCTCCTACAGCGGGTGTTTCTGCGTGAAGTTCGTGGGTATTTGAGGCTCTCCCCGCGCTTGCTGAACTGGGAGCTCGGAAACTCGTATGAAAGCGTGATGTAAGAGAAGGAAGAGCAGCACGTTTCTCTATAAAAGTGGTTCGATAGCTAGGTCTGGGGAATGGAGGCATTTAAAGGGAGAGGGGCGTGCGATTGTTTGTGTCACCGGGGAAAAAGCTGTGGCAGCAGAGCCAGAGCTTGAAGGGCGAGCATCCCGCCTGTCCGCAGTGTGCTGCCCCAGCTCCCAGCCAAACCTGGGCTCCTCTGACCTGTTAGGTTCTCATTCAGCCAAAGAGTCAGGGAAGCCTGAAGCTTCACTTCCTAACGTAATTTTTCACTTAGAAGTTCTCTGCACGCTTTTGTCCTCGTTTTAGTTGTTACTAATGATTTCAAGTGCTATGGTCCTCCTCTGGTAAGCATTGGCCATGCTTTGCAAGATGAGAAGTGGCAGTTCCAGATGGTTACAGCGTCACAGCCCTCAGATGTGTGGTCCTTCTGGATACATTTTGTGTATTCTTAATTGCTATTTCTTCCTACAAAGTAGAATTTGCTCTACTTAATTTGGAACGCATACTCGCTCTACTTCTTTTTGAACACATACTTGCTCATCAAGTTTTTGTAGATGTACCTAATTAGATATGGAAAATACTTGCATAGCCATTTTCAGGGAATAAAAAAACCTTTTATGAGAAAAAGTTCTGGTAAACTTTACTTCTTCTCAGAAGTAAAACATGAGAGTATTTTCAGGTAAGTGTTTAGAGAACTGCCCAGACAGGGACCATATCTAAGAGTCTGTTCCCATCCCATTAGGATGTGCTTGGTGCACACAGTGGGTACTCCTTCCTTTGCTTAGGTTGAAGAATGTTTGCTTGAAAGGTTTCTGAACAGAGCACTCCATGTGTCTCACAGAGGGCTGTGTGACAGCAAGTGGAGGATATGGCCCAGTGTGGATGTTTGGCTGTTAAAGGGGACAGAAATGCCTGAGCACAAGCAGCTGGGGCAGGGGGAGGAGGGAAGAATATATAATGACTCCAAATGAAGGAAGGTGTAGCAAAGGAGAATGGATCTAGAAAGTACTGCCACCTGTGTGTCTTCTGCTAAAGAACCTGGAAACAGTGCAAATACAGCAACTTGTAATTTGTATGGCATGTACAGGACCTGCAGAGTTCCTGATCTGCACAAGGTACACATCAGGATCTTCGTTCTGACCCTTAATCCCACAGAATTGAAATGGTATCAGCTGTGTCAGGTTGCACTTGAAAGTAGCAGAATTCTGAAATGACAAATGTTACTATTGCTTTTGGAAGGCAGTTTATCATATGGTATGTTTTTAATGCCTATTCCTTTTTTTAGTTTTTTTTATGTCCTTATAAGCTTATTGTAAAGTGCAGTCAAAATAAAGACTGTGTTGCCATCGTTTGCTAAGATAGGAGCAAAACTTCTGGAATGACTATATGAAAAATTACTCCAGTTGTCAGAAATGAAAGTGATTTAACAACCATTTTTGCACATAGTGCTATGCTACTTTTCACAGAATGTTTCTGCTTCACCCTGTGACAGTTTCTATTAATTCAAACACTGACATTTCTGCATTCAAACCTTGGCATTTCTGCATTCAAACATCAGCCATACATAATTTCTCAAGTGGATCAGAAATAATAAGTGTGTGACTAGATTACCTGCCATTAAAGGACTGTTTGAATTCGGTGAGTTTTGTGTTACAAGGCCAAAGAACTGGAAATGCCTTCAGCAAATGTTAGTTTTGGTTAACAAATGTTATTTTATACACTCAGTGCAATAAGTTATAATTTCTAGTTTCTGTATTTATAGCATTCATTTCATTTCCCCATCAGAAATGTATGTGGTTATCAATCTCTTTTTCCTTTCTTTGTTTTCTTTCCATTTAGCAATACTGAGTCACCATGTCCTTGGTTTTTTTCCCAGCTGAGTCTTTCCTTTGAGCTGTTGTTCCAGCCTTCTCTTACAAACCTGGTATCTCTTGTCATCTTATTCTGTCTATGCCTTGGTGATTCAGAGAAGCAGTTCTACTTGATGTGCCATAAGCAAGCCCCATGAAAATACTTAAGAAAGCATTTTTTATTTTCTTTCTAACTAGGCAGATGGAGGCTGAAATAGTCAGACATTTCAGTATATCATGCTTGTACATGCATAGAGCATAACTCAAAATCCAGAGTTATGTGGATGGATTTAAGCAGGATGGAGCCAAAGAAGTAGGAGGGAGGCAGGAATTACATGCTGCCAGCTGCAAAATTTTCATTTTTGTCATATCACACCATAATAATTGTGCAACTGACCACTCCCTTCATCCACACAGTGGCTATGGCCCATCCTGATAAAATTGCCAAAGGGATTCAGCCTGCCACGCTTGACAAGGGAACAACAGTTTTAAAACTTCACAAAGAAAGAAAACAAATGGGTGTATTAAGGAACAGAAATTCTTGTGAGGTCACATCACGCATTCTTACTTCCAGTGATAAAGAATCACAAGGCAAGCAAGTGTGTTTGCATCTTGTGGCTGAGGACCAGCCAGCAGCTGCAAAGCTCTGGCTAATATAGCATGTTTGTATTGTACAAATAAAAAGAGAAAAGGGACAGAATGCATTTAGAAACAATGGGAAATGTCTCTTGTGCTCATAACCTAACTTGCCTGCTTCCAGCATATTCCACAAAAGGTCTGGCCAGACAGATTTTCTTTTTTTAAACAAGAAAAGTGATGAAAAGTGATTAGCTTGACGATTAGAGTCAAAATTTCACAAGGATAGCAAGTTCACATATATGACAGCTCACACACTGCTAGGGAACACAAGTATCAACTCTGCATGTCTGTACATTTCCAGGAATGTACATTTTTACCAGACAGATGCTTCAGTCAAGGTTTGATCAAATCCCAGGTGGCATAATTCAAGTTTAATCAGATATTCACTGTGGCTACTCTCTGGCTTGGACCAATGCTAATTAGGTCTCTGAGTAGCAAAAATGATGGCATTTGAGGACTTTGAAAAATTGTATGTGTATGTCTGTGTGTGTTTACATGGACATGTAGAATGAGCAGGATACAGTTTTTAAACTACATGTGCAGTGCCCCCACATTTGTAAAGGAAAAAAACGATCAGCTAATCAAGTGCCCTCATAGCATCCCATCAAAATTTAACTGTCTGATTTAAGAAATGGGGAGTTGTTTTCTAGGAATTTTGAACATTGCAATTTTAAACCAAGATAATTCTTTTGTGATGGTTTTTCTTTAACTTGTATCAACTGTTCTGTTGAGGGGGTTACTGTTGCAGCACAGGCACAGAAGCCTGATAGTTTTGATGAGTGGTTGTATTATATTAGTATGAATTGGAATAGAAAAGTATTGAAATGTAGATCTAAATCAGCCTTACACTTCCCAAAAGCATTTATTTTGTATCATAACGTAATATGGAATGAAATTTCTTTTTCCTGACCACTCATATGATAGTATGCAAATTCAATTTTGGTTCAGTCGATAAAACTGCGTCTTCAAAGAAAACCATTGCAATGCTAAAAATATTTTTAATAATGACCACAGAAGCCATATTTGTGTCTTTCATCTCCTGAAGCTTCTTCTGGTTTTAATCAGTGTTCCCACATGAAGAACTGTGGCAACCTATGATAATAGAATCCCTATTCACATCTCTAGGGAAACAAAAATGTTCTCATTTGAAGAAGGTGATGTGGTGTTTTGCCCCTTCCACCCGTGGGCCCCAGCCTGTGTCACTGCCGGGGTATCTTGGCATCAGTTAAGTGGTTTCTGTCCTTTCCTCTGTGCGTTACTTTCTCATTGAAGTGTTTCTGCTGTCTAATTATACCCTTTCAATCAAATTAGAGACTGCAGCATCTGGTTAGTGCCTGTAACTGTTGCCATCTGCACCTAGATACAGTGCTTTCATTTAAGGAGGAGTGCTTAAATTGCAATCTCCAGCAAGAACTAGAACAGTTTAGACAGAATGGAAATGACTTAAAACTATTCTTGGAATACTATGCAAGCACATGCATCAGGCAACCCACACTGAGTCATTATCGGACCTGGCACCCTTGGTTTCATACCCTTATATTCTGCTTAAGCATTTTTCTGACTTTTCTAAAAGGCTGTAGGAAAAAAACAAGTGAAAACTGAGAAGGCAGTTATACCATATAAATTCAAGGAACCTTTAATTTTTGGTCCAACCTTACAGAACATTTAATTACACCGCTGTAATGAAACCCAAGATTTAAATAACAGCCACTTTCATTTATCTTTCATTAATCTGCAGATCTTTAAAAGCAAACATTGCTTTTTGTTGGGCAGTAGGTGGTAGGATAATTTCTGGCTTGGGTAAGCTAGTTTCAGGTTGATAATTGTCAGTCTCTCTGGACACTACCCAGTGCTCCAAGTAGCTTCCAAAACATTAAGCAAAGTGGTTTGGGTTTTTTTTCCTCTCCAGTGGAATAGGAAGAAGTTTGTCATTCTGAATTTTCAGTCTCAAAAGTTATGGACAGGCCTCAAACTTGGAAAGTACTCTAAGAAGTCATTTAAACCATCCTGAAACCTCCATCCCTTCAGTCTGCCATTTGTAGTGTCTCTCTGGGTAGATGTCTTTGAGAAAATCGTTGGAAGCCAATGCAGACTCTGAAATGTCAGTGATTTATCATCAGTTAAAAAGTCAGGCTGTTATAGCCTGCACTACCTTAATTCTTCAAATGATCCTAAAGTGGCGCCCATGTGGAGTGCAGGCAGCCATGCAGTCCCAAAGTAACAAAGGAAAATGATCATTGTAAGGTCCCTACATTGAAGAAGAAACCGACACAGATGGAAAGAATTTCTACAACAGCTGCTGTTTGATCTTCCAAATGTTGATCTGGCTCTAATAAAACTAATTGTGAACCTGTATCACACACTGAGTATTCACTTCCAGTGGACAACATCCCTAGTCTTGTTTTCTGCTCTTTTGTTCTAGCAGTTGTCACTCAATACATACTTACCTAGTCTCAGCATTCATTTTATAAAGTTGCTGTCAACCATGACACCTGATGTCTGGAAAACAAAACAGCCCTGACAACAAAGTGCTGTTCATGTTTTTTCTCACTAAGGCTCTTGAACATTAGCCTGAACAGCACCTGTTGGAACCTTTTGTGACTAGAACCACTGCAAAGGTTCTCTGATTAATTATCTCTGATTAGTTCTGTTTGCAGACATCCCCACGCCACAGTAGAAGCAGCAGGGTCATTAGGCAGTTAATTGAGTGAAATCATCATGGACAATGATTCTAATCACAGATTTGACATAAGCCTCTACTTCAGACTATGTCTGAAACCCAGCTGACTAAGACCTTCGAAGTATGAGGTCATACACTTCTAGATTTGAGCAGTCACAGCTTTCTTCATGTCCTGTCTGAAAGCCTAGTGGTTTAGCAGAGGTTTATAGCTGACAGGATAGTTTGAGCCTTTTGTGCATGAACAAAACCCATGTGACAAATCTATCAAGCCCAGTGGCACCTCTGGTGCCTTCTCAGGGGCTGTCAGCTGTAGTGTCCACAAGGTGTCTGTTCTTCCCTTGCTGTCTTTGCCACTGGGAGAGGACTTGGATACAGTTCAAGTTTTGTCATAGTTCACCATAATCTTACAAAACTTTAAGGGATAAAACTTCCTGAAATCCATAGAACCGGTATTAATTTTCTTGAGTCACAGTTCTGATGTTACATTCCAGGTGAGGGGCTCCATACCCTAAAGTGTCATGGAAGTGTCACTCAGCCTAGGGCAGATGGATCCAGTGGGTGCCACAACACAGAGAGGTGCTTGTTGCTGGTTGATTTACTCTTTTCCCCCTCCCTTTTGCATAACCTGCCAAAGAGAAATCAGGTGCTTTGACTAAGCTGGAGAGTTTTACCAGCAGTGTTCAGGCCAGTCTTTTCTGACAGTTTAATTTAGATGGCCTCATCTGAATTAGTTTCGTGCAGACAAATCTAGGTGACCTTTTTTTAAGCTCATCTTTCCACAGAATTATTGCACCAGTGGTATGAGACAAATAGTAGGGTGGAGGTTCTAACCTGCTGTTCTCCAGAATCAATTAGGACTTGGATTTGAAACAGTGAGGACAGTGGCCTTTCTGCAGATGAAACATGCTCCTTCAGCACATTGGGAGTATTAATTTCATGGTGAAATCACTAAGGTAGTGTCTTGGCTGTCATGCAGCAAAATATGATGAAATCACTGCATGTGATAAACAGAAGAATGTAGTTGTTTGCTGCCAAGATAGTGAATATGTTGACATCTGTAACTATGCTACTAGGAATTGTACAGAAAACGGTACAAAATATATCTCAGCAAATCTCAAAGCTGACTGTTCAAGGTAAAAGAATGTAGGCTTGTGTCCTGGTTTCAGCTGGTATTAGTTTCTTCTTAGTAGGTGGTATGGTGCTGTATTTTGTATTAAGTGTGAGAATAATGTTGATAACACACTGATTTTTTAGTTGTTGCCAAGTGCTTACTCTAAATCAAGAACTTCTCAGTTTCCCATGGTTAGCCAGGAGCAGGTGCACAAGAAGCCAGGAGGGAGCATAGCAAGGACAACTGACCTGATTTTTTTAAATGCCAATATTTATTTCAAAATACTGTACTCCCATGCTATGGCAGAATTGTTATTAATCCTTAACAAAATCCAAATTCCTTGTAACACAAAAGGTTTTGTATTTCATTTGATAACAGCTGCTAAATTCCATGACTTTAAGTTTTCACTTCAGTGTTTCAGGGATAATCAATGATTTTGCATGGTATCTCAATGCCTCCCCTTTCCACATCCTCATCTAAGCCAGGGGAGCTTTGTTACACTCAGCTGGCACATTTGCACCAAATCTCTTGATCGTGCAGAGGAACACAGGAGGCACTGATACAGCTACCTATTGTCTTGGGAACAAAAAGCTGAAGTTAAGAGGAATGAAGAGACATCTGACTCTTCCTTTTTTTCTTAAAGTGCAGTGAGGTTTGAAGAAAATCAGTTAAAAAAAGCTGACGTGAAAATGTAAGTGAGATGCTACTGCAAGTTAAAGCACGGGCCAGTCTTAGCAGATCCTAAAATGGAGTTAACTAAAGTTAACTTCAGTTTAGTTTGTGTGCCAGACTAAATTCAGGTATTGTAGCATTCCTTACATTTCTGAGTAGATGGAAATATATATTGCTTTTCATTTAGGTGTGAGAAGCAAAAAAAAATAAAAGCACAAAACTAATGTACATATATTTTCTGGATGTGCTTATCACTTTTCACAAATTCTTTTTGCTGCATATTATTTTGTTAATCTATTTTGATGACATTTTTCTCTCTTTTCTGCTAAATTCATCAGCTTGTATTTTTCAGCTATAACCTCCAAAAGCTTTTATATTAACTGCAAAGCCAAAGAGGTATTGAAGAAAGTTGCAACACAGTCATGACCTTAAAGTGGATTTCTTTTTCCTGTTTACACAAATATCTGTGGTGGCCTGAATGCTGGAAACTCAGATTTGCATTTTTAAGCAAATGCAGCCCACCTGTATTGCTAAGGCAGGTAAATTACAGTAAGGAGGAGTATTGACCTGAAGCTTGTTTTTGTTAAATTATATGGTTTTCTGTCCACAGATGATAGCAGAACACATTAATGGCTGTGCAGACACCTCTTCTGTGTGCCTTCAGCAACAAAATTTCATTTAATAGAAATCCAAACTTGCCTAGGCATGAAAATGCACAGTGAAAGCACAAAACCATTGTCTTTCATCTGCTGTGTAATAGAACACTGAAATAATTATTATAATTGTACCATTCTGATATTTGTGAGCCCAGACTAAACTAATTTCAGAGGCATGGTTTTAATAATACATTTTTCCTTCTTCTACAGTAGTTCTAAATAGAAAAACAGTATACTGTTAATATCAGGATTAAAATGGGGGTGTTTTTTTTTTTTTCCTCATCCAACTGCAGCCACACAGGTCTTTCTAGACTTGTTTTGTAAGTTAGATCTCATGAGGGACACCTGAGATCAGCACATACTTCAGAGCACTCTCCCACTCCCTCAGGGCAGTAGAACATCTCTGCAGCTGCAGTATGGTTTCTACAGAGAACACTATCAGATGAAAAAGGAGATTTCACAGCCTGTAGTTTGCAGAAAGCATTTGTGAATTTCCCCAGTAATGGTGGCCAGTACAAAGAAATGTTTGCAGCAGTGTAATGCAGCAGTTTTAATTCTATCATGGACCGTTATATTTTAATGTTATTCTTAAATAAATGCAAGGATGATAAATTTTAGCTAAGTATTAATTATAAACAGGATGGACTTATTTGTGGTAAACTAATTAAAACGATTTTTTCTGGCAGATAATCACAGACTGGTTGAGATGAAAGTGACCTCTGGAGGTCATGTTGTCCAACTGCTGTGCTCCAGCACAGTCACCTAAAGCAGGTTGTCCAGGACCATGTCCAGGTGGCTTTGGAATGTCTCCAAGGATGGAGATTCTACAGCCTCTCTGGGCAGCTTGCTCCCATGCTCTGCCACACTCACAATGCATCATTCAATCAAAAATGTCTTGCAATTTCAACAAAAGTAAAATGGTTCGAGCATTTGGATATTTATTTCCTCAGAAGATGTCCAGTGAATGTGTCCATGTCTGTGGCAGGGGGTTGGAACTGGATGATCTTTAAGGTCTCTTTCAACCCAAACCATTCTGTGATTCTGTGATTAACAAGGCCCAGCAAAGCCAGGCAGCATGAAATTTGTAGTTCAGCTGAGAAGGGGCTAATGTATTTACTAGAAAAATCATTCTCTACTTTGGTTTCTAACTTGCTGAGTATTAGGAGGCTAGCAAAACAAGCATAAGTGGGAGAAAATGAGTGAGGCAGAAGAATACTCACCCATATTTTTTAATCTGAAAGCATAAATGCTTAGTAGCAAATCACAGCATTGTGATTATATTCTGCTGAAGGAGGTCCCTTTCTAAGGCAATTTAATCCCGAAGAATTTTTCTAGATCAGAATGTGAATGTTGGTAAGATCCATACTTCCAAGGTCTTTCCCTTTGTAAAGTACAGACAGTCACAACTTTAGCTGAAGTGGCATGAGATTTTGGTTAATGTGCTGATGACTACCAGACTGATAATGTCATATAATTTCAATTTTGGAAAATTAACAAGTTACAGAGCCATCCTAATGAGTAAAACACAAGGAAAACAGTAAAAAAGTATTATGCTTATTTAGAAAATGCGTGTTAATTGTGTAAACCTCTCTTCAGACCTGTCTTATACACTGTTTATTAAAGTAATGACATCATAATCTCTTGAATAGAGGTTTGACTGAGAGAAAGCTTAAATCCTAGCCAGCATCTTTAGCTATCTAAACAATGCAGGAAACCATGGTCTATTGGATATGGAGTGGAGGCTGAGGGAAGGATAAACACTAAACCTACATACACTCTTTCTTTTTCCATTTCTCTTTCTTCCCAGAATGCTACACAGCAAATGGGGCTGACTATCGTGGCACTCAGAACCAGACCTCCCAACATGCAGGGAAACCTTGTCTTTTTTGGAATGAGACCTTTGAGCATCCTTATAACACTGTGAAATATCCCAATGGGGAGGGAGGGCTTGGAGAGCATAACTACTGCAGGTAAGAAATATCACTTTGCTTTACCACTGCCTGTGTACCCAGTGTTACTTTAAGCAGTTGAAAATTAGGGAATGTCCTGTCATGCAGTGAAGAATGTCAGAGCCATGGGTATCTAACACTTTTTGGTTTACCCTGTAATCAGTTCCCTGAATCTATGAGCACCATTAGTACAATAACTTTTTCACCCCAGCTCCCACACTTTTTCAGCACAGTCCCTGTCATGTGTCCAATTTATCAGGTGGCATGACAAAGAAAGACTATAGATTACTTAAAAGGTGGAAATAAAAAAAATGATCCAAATTAGAAGTGCAGTGAGTGTCTGGAGGAGGCTCTGGATGGTTTTTATCCTCACACCCAAGCCTGGTTCTGTTACACTCTCCAAGTTTTGTGCTAATGAAAGTTATGTGGTCACTAAAAATTCTAAGTGAGCATCAGTGATTTAGAGTTACTATTTGAATTCAGAAGCTCATCTGTCAGGGGTAACAAAACCAGATTAAACCATGGCAGATGCACTTCTGTTTCCTTGCCTTCTAGAGAAGTCCTCCATAATTATAGAACAAAACTTAAATAAAAACTTCAGAATTTAGGAGCCAAATCAGAACTTAATTCAGAGATGTTTAGGCTCTGCAGGCATTTTTTCAGCTGAGTGTCTCAGTAGTACTCTGTACTAATACAGAGCTGTGAAAAATATAGTGGCCACTGAATTCTCCCTGATACAAATAGCAGAATCAAGAATGAAATTTTGATTGTTGCTGTGTGGCAATATTCTAGACTGGCTGTATCTACAGGATCCTACTTTTGGCAGTCATCTCTGGCTAATATTTTGGTTAGTACAAAGCAAAACATGTACAAGCTGTGCAAAAACATGCATGAGAAACTGAATGTTTATCCAGATACTCAAAGACCACTTACCTGAGTCTTGCTTACCAGCAAATAAGAAATTGGTAAATGTTGCAAGGAGTGAGAAGCCTATAATCTGATATGTAAACCTGAGGAATTACTTAATTACCAAATAGAGGTTTTTTTGCCTGAGTCTGCTAGGTATTAGATCATCCTCATTGAGGTGGAGTTTGGTTGGAAGGTTAGACATTTTCTTCCTTATGCTGTATCACTTGGCCTAGGAATGTTCTCACAGGTGTATGGAATGACAGTCCTAACTAATGGATGGCTTTGAACTTCACATTCTCTTGAAAGAAAGCTTGGAAAGGCACTGAGAGTGCCAGAGTATATCTTTAGCATGCAAATGTTGTCAGGCCTGTGATACAGCTGTTTTAGCTCTTTCTCTGACATTCATCTGCCTGATGACAATGGACAAGTTGATCTTCCCTTTTCTCAGGCACCACATACCTCACAAGGCCTTTTTAAAGGCAGAATACATTGCTTTCAGATTTGATTTTAGGGACAACATTTGAATAATCAAATTTTACACTTGAGGTATTAATCAGAAGCATGTTACCTCTCCATGGGTGGTCCTTGCTGGGAATACTTTGTTTACTGCAAGACACCCTGTTAAGATGGAAATACCTCACGGTGTTCCGCTCATTTCAACCATAACAAAATTATGAAGACTGAAATTTTTGGAGATTTTGAAAGACAGAGAGTTGTTTTCTAACTGCATGCACTTCTGAGGTTCAAGACAAAGATTTCCAAAGACATTCATCATGCTTCTCCACATTTTCCTCGCATTTTTAAGGCATTTCTGTGTAGAGTGCCACTGTCATGACTGAATTCCTGACATAAGGTTTCTGTCATGAAGATGTAAACGCAGAAATTCCTGTAACTCTGCAAACAAGGGGAAGTGGGTTAGTTCAAGTACAAGCTTCACTTGGTTTTAGTCTTCTACTTTTTTTAGCTACTGGAGGCTCTTGCATTACACCTAAATTCCTAGCATAGCTACTCTCAGACTTTCCTTGTCCATTGCCTCTACTAATCTGCTTGAAAGCCTAACTAGCAACATTTTAATCATCTAAACTTCACTCAACTCACCAGTTGTTTTCAGCAGTCTGCTATTTGACCAAAAAAACATCCACAGAATTTCTAAAATTGGATCTCCCACAGAAGAGTTTTTAATAGGCGTAAATGACAACATCCAGCTGAAGTGACACTTCAGTAGGGCTGTGTCATTAATAGAATTCATGCCAAAGTACGTGATAAAAAGACTGCAAGTGGTCCTAGTTAAAAGAAAAAGTCACATTTCAACCTGACTGTCCAAAATAACAATTTATTCTCTTAAACAGATCTTTACAATGTGAATAGATTTTCACAGTGTACATAGAAAAAACTTTAAATAACCTAATAACTAATTAGGTATGCAGTATGCATTTGTAAGTGGTGCTACACGACAGCAAATAATTATAAAAATAGTGATCATTATCATCATTGTCACATAAGGCATTAACCATCAATATAAAGAGATCACTGGAATGGATTTAGTCAGTTTTATTGAAGGGAAGGAAAATAACTCAGTCTTTTCCAGAATACCTTATCAGCTAAGTGTTTTTATCACCATACACACAGAAAGCTGGAGTCTGGACTATTTTGTACCAAGACAGAAAATCAAGTTTATGAGTCTATGGAAGCTGTACACAGGATGTGGGACAGAAAATCTTCCTGTGTCAGTACTGACCAGAAATAGCTCTGCACCAAAAAACGAAGCTATATTTTAGACATTACTTGTATCTTATGCTTGATGATTACTGTAATAACCAAAGCTATCTGAACTTCCTGGTAATGCAAAACTTAGCGTTTTTCTTGCTTATATAAGTTCAATGGTAGGAATTACAGCAAAAATAGTAATGCCATTGAAACTTCATAGGATTGATTTTTTTGTGTGTGGTTTTTGGAAACAATTGATGAATTTCAGTGACTGTTTTTCTCTTTCAGAAACCCTGATGGGGATGTCAGCCCTTGGTGCTACATTGCAGAGCATGAAGATGGAATATACTGGAAATACTGTGAGATTCCATCCTGCCGAAGTAAGAGCACAGTGCAATTTTCTCAGGCCTGCATCTCATCTGAGCAGAGATTGGCACTTACACAACAGTGGGTAGTGATTTCCAAACATGAGCTAGGATAAGGCAAAACAGCTTACTTTCAGTTGCAGACTAAACTGTATTTTAAACAGGTTTCTTAGAGTTAATGACAAGCTTACTGAATTGTTCCTCCACTGCTATCCTTTTCATCTTATCTCAGAATTACTGGATTATATTAATTACAAATAATACTGTATGGCAGGGAATCACACAAAATTTGTGAAGTACTGCTAGTTCTTTGAATCCATAGATTGTTAATTTATTAAAATCTAGAGGACAAAAAAAAGGAAAGTTTTTTCCATGTATATATGTGTCCATCCATTGCAATTAGCTAATAAAATAAATTGTATTAGTTTAATGTGTATAGAGTGTCATACACAGAATTGCTTGGAGGAAGCAAGACACAATAGAAAGAACACAGTGAAAAGGTGTCTCTGTGCTATATGGGAACTCTGGGCTGGAATTCTGTCTCTGGCAGGTGCAGATGCTTAGCATTGCTGTGAAACCACAACCTGGACTTTGATTTTTTTTAAATCAGATAATTCACAAGCTCCTCACATGCAGCTTCTTTCTATAATTTAATATTTTTAACGTATTCTGTTTTTTACTGTGTCCACAATGTCATGATTTGTGTCAGTATGTTGCAAAATTTTCTTTCCTGAATCAAATTCTTTTAAATGTGCCCAAATATTAAGAAGATATTCTAGTTTTGCATGTTAACAAGCAACCATAGCTACACATTTTAGTCAGTCTAATCATTAATGTCTTCACTTGCTTTCCTAATTTCTTCTGTGCAAGTACCCTCTGTTTCTAAGGCATAACTTAGGTTTTCACAGCTAAGCACCAGAACAGGTGTCCATATGTAGGCACACATTTGATTGGAAGAAGTATATTTCTTACTTCAAGTTAAGAAAACAAAACCAGGCAAGAAAAATGGAGCTAAAGAGATTTTTTTTTTTACTTTGTTCATAGCTTTGTTGTTTTGTTTTTTTATGAATGTGAATGACTCACATCTTCATGCCAGTCAAACAAATACATAAGTGTGACCTTAAGACAGATGCCTTTTACCTAGACTTAAATACAGATTAAAGAGTCTAATTCAAATAACACAAAATCATTCAACACTCTGATACTCATTGTTCAGAAGACATCTTACTCTTATTTTTCTAATATACCAGGCATGATTTAAGAAACTTGACCCTCCTAATTAAGAAATTTAACTTGGTCTCAAATGAAAGAATCTGCACTTTCTTTAAAGACCACAGATGTTAACAAATTATCTGGATATGGCACCAGGAAAAAAGCTGAAAGGCAAATTCTCTCCACTCCATTTGTTCTACACAAAGGGGCCTTTTAAAACCAGCCTCGCTCATTTTCTCTGTGGTGGGGAGCAGAGGATTTAAACTTGGACACTTACTTGCACAGATAATCCACACTTACATTTACAAAATGTCCTTTTGACCAGTAGCAGCTGCTTCAAGCATTGCACTGAAACTTGATACTAGAAAAAGGAATTGCAGCAATTTAGAGCAAACTGTACATTGCAAGCCCATCCAAATCGTAATACAAACCTCATGGTTTATGAAGCTGTGTAAGTAAAAAAATCTTTTATTCTTCACCAGACTTTCTGTTTTTAGTAAGCATGATGCTAAGTCATAGGACCATCAAAACTATCTTGTGAAGTGCACAATACAAAACTGGACTTTTGTGTAAAAGAAGTTCTATTTGAAAATTTTTAGAGAAAAATTTTTTATATAAACTTCTTTTCCTTAATGATATATACTGCTAGAAAATTATCTTGAACATGTTACCTATTACCTGTGCCCACATAATACCATGGCAGTGCCAACAACATGAAGCATCTTGATTGCCCAGAGAGATTTGCATGCAATGATTCATCTGAACAGTAATTAAGAAGCTACAGTTAAGATTTTTTCATTGTGCTGATGAATTCACATGATTATATCGTGTGTCTCATTCCCTAATATTTATACATAACACTACATCCTTCAGTCAGAAATGTGTTCTGACATTCTGTGTATGTAATATACAGAATTTAGCAGTGTTAGATGAAGATGGATGAGCATAACCACAGAACACAGTGTAATTACTCCAGGAGGAACTTGGTCTTCCCTTTTTTTCCTCTCTACTTCTTAATGTCTGCTGAGCAGACTGGAATGGACAAAAACACAATAAAAGGCAGGACTGCAGCTCAGAGTGCTGACAGAACATGTGCATCTCACATGGAGGATTCAGAACTGAATGCTTCAGATGGTTTGTTTGCAGTGTTGCAGCTATTCCTGACTGTTTTGGTCTCCTTGTTAATGAGGTTAGGGTTTAAGTTCAAAGGAAATAACAACTTACACTCCCAAAATGTGAGAGAAAGAAAGAAAGGCTTACTATACCACTTAATCACAGCTTCATGTTTATGACTCACATGACTCTCTCCCCATAAACAGATTTCATTACTGGAATCATATTTCCAGTGTGCATGTATGTAATGTAAGAAATTGGACTGAAATATCGAGGAGGTGTTAAATGGCAGGGCCAGGTAAGTTATCCAGAGCTTTATGGAGCACAGGAACAAGGACAGCTCAAACAATTTGTGCAGACTGCTATTGCAAAAAAGCTAGGAGACTCTTCAAAGACAGCTAGATGAGCTGGAATATGAGCTCAAAATGATTGATTCCATATTTTAATACATTTAATACATGCCTTAACATGTAAAATGCAGGAGCTGTGGTGTTTGCCAGGACCTCATTATGTCAAATGCTGCTTAAAAGAAAAATAATATGTTTATGCAAAAGAGGTGAACTTTTAAGCAGAAGAGGACAAATAGATACAAATGGGTGAAGACAGTGTAATAGTAAAACATCTCTGGTGGGCATGAACAGTACTTGCAGAACACTGACTATCTCATTTTTTTTTGCCAAGTTCTTTTAGCAGGCTAAATATTGAGAGCAAAGAAGGTTAAAATACTGCTGGGACACCAAAGAGACTAATTAGTCTTAGAATGTACACCTGATTTAGTTAAAAAATTTGAGAAGTTTTCAAGTTACTCAGGTTTCTTTTAGCATGGAACATACTGAAGTACTAATCCTCTGGAGCCAAGGTTGAAAGGTCTCACTAATAAAGCTAGTTTAAAAGAAAAAAAAATTAAAATTCCCAGGTCTCTTGGGAAAATGAGCTAGGTTAGATAAATAGGAAGCTTTTTCAGGGCTGTGAAATTATTCACAATACAAAAAAGAATGAACTCTCTCAGAGTTATCTGCCCAGCTGTACTCAGCTGGGGTGGGGCTGCAAGTGGGGATTTCCAAAGGTATGTTAAATCAGGCTGTAACATGAAGTCTCAGTACTTATATGAATGTTGCTGCAGGGCATATCAAAGCCATAACTCCATGCAAGTATTTATAATTGAAATTGTATTCTTGGAGACCAAAATTAATTTATGAACAATATTTGAAGCAACATTATGTCATTATTTATAATAAGTTTACTGGGTACTGTAATAGCCAATGACTACATAAATAAAACACTCATACAGGTCTCTGAGCACATCATGTCATACAGAGCTGTGGCAGTTAGGTGGACAAAAAGAATCTATGTCAATCTGGCACAGGAATAAAACTTAACATAGAGCTAGTAACAGATTTAATTTCAAGTATGTGAATAGATATGACAAGTGGGCAAGGGATAATTTTATGCCATTAGCAATGCACTGTATTGTACTCCATATCCTCTCTGGAGGGTGGTCATGGCTAAATTCCAGGGCTTTGATGAAAAATGCAAAACCAAAAAAAACAGAGCACTGAAGGGAAAAACTCTGATCTCCCATAGTGACCAAGGAGCCTTCAAACATCGTATTATTGTCAATAGATGGGTTGTTTTTTAAAGTAATATTGCTCATTTTTAATCTCTTTGTATGATGCTTCAGATTCATATCAAATTCAAGTTTTAAATATTATGAAATTCCCCTACATAAGTATATAATCCCTCCCCTAAAACTTGCCAAACTCCATTCTAAAACAGTTTAGGTTCCCTTCCTCAAATATCCTGTTTTGAAAACTTTCAGAATGTCATTGTTTGGAACATCAGACAGAAATCACACAGTTTAATTTACATTTTCAGAATATGCATGCCAATGCATATGTAAAAAAAAAAAAACAAACAAAAAACCACAACCCTCCTGAACCCATTTAATGCTTTCTCTTTCAGGAGAAATGAACAAGGTATTTATCTTGTCTATTTTATTGCAGCTTACTGAAACCAGCTAGAGAGTCTTACAGGTATATTGCTGAGAAGATATGATACTCTTTTGTGCCATCACTCATCCCTGGGTGTGTTTGGAAAATATGACAAGAGTCATACAGAGTATGAGTAACAAATTATCATACAGAGTATGAGTAACAAAGAGTAACTCTTCCCATACTGCAGAATCAAGCCCAGAACAGAGAGAGAGCTGCTCAGTAACCAGGCAGTGCATGAAGTGGTCTGGGATGTTTACAGGCACCTTTGGAATGACTGTTGTGTGTTACTCTTGGCAGTGCCAGGAAATCTGGGCTGTTACAAGGACCATGGAGAGCCACCACCTCTGACTGGCACCAGCGAGACTTCCAACAAACTCACAATCCAAACCTGCATCAGCTCCTGCAGAAGTCAACAGTTCAAGGTGATTTCTTGGACATACATTTACAAAATGCCTTCAAAGACAAAAATGGCACCATGCCTGGAGCTCTCTGTCATATTTCTCCTCTTCTCCATTTTTTTTTTTAACCTTTGGGAAGTCTAAGGTTGTGCTTCCACCCTGGAGATCAAGCCCTCTCTGTGTGGAGGAATCTGGACAAATGACTAACACCAGGAGAAAATATGGTTGCTTACTGCAATTGTGTCAGGGTGCCCTCCATTCCATCTTTCCCCCTAGTCTTAAGCAGCATCCTGACAGCCCAAACAAAAATAACCTGTGGTGGTTCCTCTGACTAATCACACCTCTCCAAAACACACATATTCTGCTGCCAGCTTTCTTGCTCAAACAACATCCTTCAAAAACTATTCCTCCCTTCCTTATGCATCTTTGTTGTCAAAGTTTGCAGGCATGGAGTCAGGTTATGCTTGTTTCTGTGGAAATAATCCTGACTACTGGAGATACGGGGAGGCAGCCAGTACGGAATGCAACAGTGTTTGCTTTGGAGACCACACTCAGCCCTGTGGTGGGGATGGCAGAGTCATTCTTTTTGACAGTAAGTATTGAAGCAGCCTCAGTTTTTCCCAAAGGAGAGGCCTCACATGTTCAGCAAATTAGGGAAAAGGCTCAAAAACACTGAGGACTGTTGCACACCAAACAGCAAAACACCTCCATTTGGTATAAAATAAAGCTGCTTTCCATTTCTGCCTGAAATTCTCATCCATTAACAATGTGAAATAGCTCTTCCAAGAAATGATGCTTGCTCATGCTCCAGAGGTTCTCTCACTTTCCTCACAAGTGGTACTAAGTCAGCCATCAGAAACTCCCTAAGAATTGATCTGAGGAGAGAGTAAAATATTGCATATGCATGTATGGATATGCACTGTCAGTTGGTGGCATCTGAGTTGCTCTCTGGATTCACTGCTGTTTAAGTTTTCAATTTCATACAGCTGTGAAGGAATGTCAGTTATTAAGCAGTGAGAGTTAATAGTCACTAATCTACTTTCCTGGCTGATAGGGATGGAGTAAAAGCCCCTGAATCAGTGATTTATCTTTTATCCCCTTTCTGCAGGGATGCAGGAAAGGGTACATGGTTACACACAAGGACAAAGGATATTGCAGTATTCAAGAGTGATGCATAGGTCAGAGTAATGTGGCATAAGGAGAGTATTCCAAGCAAAGGGATCAAAAGCTGTGCTCCCAGTGCTGTGGGAGGGAAAAAGAATGCATCCTTATGGCCTAGGAAGTCTGCACCTTCAAGTCACATTAATTTATTAGAATCTTCAGGGTGCTAAAGCTTTGCAAAATTAATCTTTCTTCCCATTGTTCTCCCTTTCCTCTTGTTTTCACAGCCCTTATTGGTGCCTGTGGAGGGAATTACACTTCTGCTACAGCAGTGATCTACTCCCCAGATTTTCCTGACACATATGGCACAGGCAAAGTCTGTTATTGGACCATACAAGTTCCAGGAGCATCTCAAATCCACTTCACCTTTGTCCTTTTTGAAATCAAAGATGCTACAGACATGGTGGAATTGCTGGATGGTTACACCTACCATGTTCTAGCTCGTTTTAATGGCAAGAACCGACCTCCCCACACCTTTAACATCTCTTTGGATTTTGTCATTTTGTACTTTTTCTCTGATGACATCAACCAAGCCCAGGGATTTGCTATCAGGTATAGAGGTAAGAGGCTATCTTTGCTGTTTCTACCTGTCAGTGAAGCATTTAATTCACACAGGAGATTTCTGAAATGGCAATGAAAGAACAAATATTTTAGCTCTGAGCTAACAGGTGTTTCATCTCTCTTGTTACCACTACTCAGTGGGTGAAAGCTTCACCAAAATTTCTCTCAGTTTAGAACATTTCAGTCAGCTACATCATAAATAGCAAAATACAGGTTTTCAAAAATTAAATTCTGTTCCTTCCTGTTAAATTGGAAAATGACAAAGGAAAACAAAACAAAAAAAACAATAATCCATCTGCATGTTGGTTCATCTTGGCTCCTTCCAACAGTCTCTTCCTCTCCAGTTGAAAGTCATCAGGAGAAAATGTTTTGGTCCTTGAGCTGTTCCTACTGCTATGATGAACAATCAGCCTCCAGAAAAATTCTGAGAACCCCAACCTGGTGAAGTACAGGCTTTTTTAGGAATCAGATATAATTAGATTATTTGAATTCTCTTAAGTAAACCAGAGAGCAGCACGTCTGTTTATAAGCACAAAATAAAGTCCAATACACCTGTTTAGAAATTGTTATTGTAATCATACTCTCATGTTTTCAGCTGTGAAGGACAATGTGCATCAAAACAAGACCCCAGTGAATCACAGCCTTTCAGAGAGGATAAATGAACAAGCAAATCTCAGCATCAATGCAGCCCGGTCATCCAAGATCCTCTATGTCATCACAACCAGCCCAAGCCATCCAACCAGCTCCATGCCTGGTAATGGTACAATAAAAATGAGGAAATGGGAAAAAAACATTTTGCCAAAGCAAAATCTGGAGTCACTATTTCCTTTGCTGCCACCTCCACGTTAGCAGATCCACTGTGCATTATACTAACAGATGAATTTTCATTCAGTCCAATTAGCACTAACTGGGATTCTCTCATTACATTTCAAAACACTTCTCAGCCTAAATCAGAAATAGTGTGAAAATGAAAGCACATCAAAATATGTGAGTCAGAGCAGCCTCCTTACTGAAATCAGCTTTAGTGGCCACAGAAGGGCACAAGTTGCTGAAAAAACAGTAAACTTCTGTAGACTCTAGAATAGCTTGAATGCTGGTTGCATCCTTGTTACCCCAATTAACAAAAGCCTCATCAATAATACAAAGAGGACTAGACAAGTTAATGGGTACAGAGAGGTGTCACTGAGAACTGTCATGTGTTTAGAACTCACCTTCAGGACATCACTGAATTCAGGAAATTACTGAGTTGTAAATAACCGAAGGCTAGAAATGCACTGGTGGTGAATATCACTATTATTCTCTCCTGTTGTTAAACCACCCTGGGCATCTGCTTTTCTGTATCATTAAAGTTGGGTTTCAGTCCCACAGTCCTGAAGCTTTCTGCATCCCAAACCTGAAACATGAACTGCACACCCCCAAACCAGCCCAGGTGCAGAACGTGCCTAGGAACAGTCTGGGACTAGGCCCAGCCTAATGCCTGATTTACCACAATTACACCTAAGCTGCCCCGTGTTAAACTCCCCCAGGAACACCAATAGAAACTGCACCCTTGGATTCTATGCAGCTCCAAAAATACTGTTCAAATCATCATGTACAGGCAATGCTTTGAGGAAGGGGCAGTGGGTGGAAGGGAACTTCTGCTTCCTTTCTTAGGTAATTTTTCTAGTATGTGCTTTGAATTTTGCCACCTTTCAATTTTATTGGGAGGAGTTCTGCAAGGGAAAAACACAGTTCTGACTGAAAGTTGTATGGTTTGTGCCAGTCTGCAGAAAATACTTGTAGGTTTAAGGCATTGTCAAATTACAGATTTGAATAAGCATCACGAGGTTGGTTGTTCCTTTCATGTAAAATTTTTACTGTAAAGACTGTAAATAAATAAATGTCCTGAGAGCTCCCCCTCTTCCCTTTTGCAGAATGGACAATATACAGTCTCACAGCACTGCTCATCCTAAGTGTTACAGCCATTATAGCAAAGATACTTCTGCACATTACCATGAGGTGAGTATGGTGTAAAATCAACCACAGAGAACCAAGATCTCAGCTCTGAACCAAACCTGGGGCTCCTCTCTGCCTTCCCATTGTCAGATTGGCCATATTCTAAACCACATAAATAACCAATTTAGTTATTACTTACTTGTATCCTCATAGAAGATCCTAAATAAGCATATTTGTTAACTTCCCAGTCTGTTGGGACAGCATGTGCTACTAGACTATCTCTTATGCTCTTGATTTGACAAGATTTGTACTTTAGGAGGAAGGAGGAAAATGTTATCAGACATCCAGATTTGGCGAGAAGAAGTCAAATTATGATAATACTTTCCAGGGAAAAAATTAAAACCTCTACACTCATATCAAGTAAATTTTGTGTCCTCTAGATGGACACTCACTGAATGAAATGATGGGTGAGTTATCAGCAAATCAAAATGCTGAATATTGTATTTACATAGTACAGACATGCTTAAATATACAAGGAAATGAATTTGCATTAATAGCAACTATAATAACAACAGCTACAGTCTGTGGAGCCCTCTTAGCTTAATGTCACTGCTTTCATTGAGAGTGGCAAAAGGATACCAAACTTTTTATTTGGTCAAGCCAACCAAGAAACACTCTAAAAACCCACATTTTGCACAGCAGGTGAAGGAAGTGTCACACATGTGGTGGAAGCTGTGAGCACTCCCAGTGTAGAAGTTCTGCAGACTTGTTAATAAATAACCATAGCTACCCAAGCATATTAACTCTTTGTCTCCTAGGTCCCACCAGATTCCAGCTGCAGCTGAAACAGAAGATTGCACTGATGTCACTACTGCTGGTGAGATCTGGAGTATATTTTACCAACCATCCACATCAATATCCATCTTCAAGAAAAAGCTTCGAAATCAACAAGACGACTGCAACCCACTGGTGGGAGACTGAAGTGCCTTTTATTTTGCAAGAATTGATCTCCTTAAAATCCAGGTGACTTGAGATTAGTCTTCCTTTTTTTTCCCCTCCCAATCTCATACCTGTTTTCCAAAAACTCCATTTCCAAAGGCCTTTGAGTGACTTTGCCTATCTGCTGTTCTCTTGGATATACCAGTGACACCGGATTTAACTGCAGCAATAATTTTGAAATGCCTGGTGCTCCTCAAGCCTGTAGTGCTGTTAATTACTGCCTTTAAACCATTGCACTTAAAATAGATGTAAAAACTTGTAAAATTCAAAATGTCCTGTACCCCTGCCAAAGGTAACTGAAGGGGTATCTACAGGCTGAGGATTTCCTGTGTCCCACTTGCCTGTACCACTGTATTATATCAGGCTACTTTAGTCCTTTTATTCTCAAGGCTGAACACAGAGGTGGGTACTGGTAACCTGTTCAGCTACCACAGCAAACAGAGCTTATTTGCCTTGATGTAAACACATCTCAGTGATACTATACAGGAGAATGGGAATCAAAGACTGGAAAAATTATCAGCCTGGTTGCTCAGTGCTGTGCTCTTTCTGCATTTTGTTTCTGTGTCTGCAAGCAGAGATGCAAACATAAAAAATGCAATTCAGGATGCCTCTAAAACAAGATTCAGCTACAAATATGCATTTTGATTGACTAGTGCTCACCAGGTCAAGGCCTGCAGGAGCATTGAAGCCTTTCAACTGACTCTGTGTGACCCATCATTCACTGATGTTTATGATAATTTTGTTCATATTCACAGTGATCCTTTAAAAAACTATTGTGCTCCAGCCTGACAGCCACCATTCATCCTGGGGTATAAGCTTAGGGCTTCTTAAAGGATTGCCCAAAGATACTGTCATCCACTGAATTTTTATTCAGTGAGGCTAACTAACAAATTTTTACTCTGAAGTCACATGTATTAATCTCAGCAGCCCAAACTACTTACAAAGTTCTAGGCTGCCATCACCAACTCACCTGGGCCAGGCTGTGCAGCTGAACATGCATGAAACAGCTGCCTTGACACTCACCTGAGAGGAGAAGCATCTCCTTGCCTGCAACACTAAAACTGAACTGAATTTTTAAGGTAATTGCCTTAATTGTGAAAGAACTAAAACATCAGTGGGGTTCTGATCTGTGAACTATTTCCTCTTTGATTGCAACAGACAGCATTAAGTATTTCTTCTCTTTGGTAGACTGACTGTCCATCCACAATACTCAGATTTTTCATCCCACCACCACAAGTGGGAAACAAGTGATTCTAAGGGATCAGCAGTGAGTCTTTCAGCCTCAGCAAGTTCAGACCAGCAAGATATTTCAGAAAAACTGTCAATGCAAATGTCAGATAGATTGACTGGCAAAGTTTAGAGTGGGCAGCTCCTCAAACTCAGTCAGAGGAGGTTCACTGAGAATCATTAAACTTCAGTAATTCTGGTAAAGTTTGAACATATGCCAATGGTCTGCATATACCAGATGTGCAGTCAGAGAACATCTATTAAGTGCATCTGCAAAAGGTAATTGAGAAAAGTACAAAAATTGTCACTGAGTTTAAATTCTTTGCAGTATTTGCTCTTGTGTTTATTAACATATAACTCTCTCCTCTTTGTGAGAACTACAGATTTCATTGAAAACACAGGGCATCAAAGAATTAAGCAGGGAAATATTGTGCCTTACCACTGTAGATCTGGTCTTTTACCTGAACTGAGTTCAGTCCAGCTTGATTTATGTACCACAGATGAGTGCTAGAGACAGCTGAACAATATCACAATGCATGCTTAAAAGAAACCAGACTTTACTAAGCCAGCAATTATGGAATTGTTTATATAAAAAATGGAATAGCATGGGAACATCCAGTACTTTCTTGCATGAGCTGCTGGAAAGAATACAGGAAAATATAATTACAGTATTAGCTAAAATGAAGACAGGACAAGTTGTAAAAAATATGCTGGTTCTCTCTAATGTGTCATCACGTTGGACCAAAAACCATTGTCTGTTTCAGACCCAAAGTTCTGAAATTGCCTTTTTTAAAAGTAAGGTTTTGCATCATTCTGTGTGGAGAAAGAGCTCACCTCAGAGATTCATAGCAAAACAAAGTAGGCTGGTTCCTAAGCATCCTTAATTTGGTGCACTAACAGGAAACCAGGCAGAGAGAATCACAGTGTGGTGCCAGATCCTCAGGAGCTGTTACGAGCACAGAGTGCTTATCACAAAGTGATGAAGCTTTGCTTGCTTTATCAAATGCAAGTTAAACATTTTGTCAGAGACATTCATAAAGCAGTTCAGGTGATTATCTGAAAAAACATCAGGAACACCCAGTGACTGATTTAAACCTACTGCAGGAAGAAGAAATACAGAATGTTACGCTTTTCTTCCTTAGTGAAGAATTTCACTATAATATTAGAGAAAATATCATTACAAACAGCAACAAAGACTGATGGTACTAATGCAAAATCTAGAGAATTCAAGAAGTGAGATTTTTGCATTGTTCCCTTAGCTCCTCAAATATTTTTTCAATAAAATGGTATTTCATGGGATTTTCATGGAGAACATTAATCAAATTTATGTACAGAAATCCCATAAAAGCAGCACTTACAGCAGATTAACTGGTCATGGCAACAATAAACATGACTGTATTAGATAGTGCATGGGTAATACACTGATAAAAGCATAGAAAAAATTATGTTCTTCCCCACCAAATCTTTCAGATTGGCTGATTTGGATCCTTCCAGTGCTAGCAAGCAGAGCAATGGATGGAAATTCATGGACAGGGTCCCTTAAATAGCACTTATTGCCTTACAGGGCTGAGACCATGAAGAGCAGGTAGATCTCCAGTGTGGATTTTTTCAAAATGTGGTAGGGTCACTCACACTGCTAGTGCAGACACTTCAGGGTGTGGTGATTTATGGCCAAGATACGTGGTATCCATTAACACAGAACGTTTTGATCTTTGCTGTAAGGGCTTGGGGGAGAAAGAAGCAAAATGTGTGACCATGCACAAGTGCTGTAATCCCACAAAAGAAATGCCCCACTGCACAGCCAGCTGAGAGCTGGCAAGCTGGAGAGCAGGGACACCTCTGGATGTTGGTGTTTACACCATTTCCTTCAACAAATTGAAAACAACTGCAGAAGATGAATTTGTTTGGAATTGTATCTGAACAGCCTTCTGAGCTCCTGCCTAGCAGTCCCCTCAAGAGGCTGGACAGGCTACGAATGTGACACAAAGTCAAAAGCAACTGCTGTGACAACCAAACCATCAGGAGGAGCTGCCTCCTCATTCACACAGATTTCAACTCCTGCTCTGGCCCCCTGCTCACCCTTGTGTTGGTGTGACCAGCTGTGTAGTGGTGCAATAAACTGATCAGGTCCAAAACTGCCATGGCTTTTTCTTCCCTGAGTTACTTTTCCCAGAGCTGAGCTCTCTGGCCTTGCTCTCTGGGTGGCTGCACTGGGAGATGAGCTCAGAGCTCCCTGAGTCCACAGCTAAGCAGACAATCAGCCACAGGACAAGGACAAATCTGCCCCAGGAGCTGGGGCAATGAGCACTTCTGCTGGAACTGCCCCAGCAGTGATGTGTGAGCCTGCTGCCTGCACTCTGTGTGTGGAGCTCAGGTGGAAAGGGGCCAGCTGGACAAGTGCCTTCCCTCATTCAAACTCTACATTTAAAACTAGTTTAGTTTGTTGACTACATGATTTTGTATGTATTTTTATCTTAATATTGTTATGTTGTGGGAAAATAGAGACTTTGTTATGTAAAAATGTGTGATGTGTTATCATAGTAATATATATATTTGTACATGTATAGGAAATGCATTATTTAATACAGCATATTATGCTTGTTTCTTGCTAACATTTTATAGGAAGAAAAGATGTTAGTTTACACTCTGGGAAAAATAAATTTTCTATACACTGTAACCATAGGGAAAAAAATCAAAGATACTTCTTTGGTATATATGATAGAAAGACATTGAGAATAGGGGAACTCAGTTTTGTGACAGAATAGATGCTGATAAAACAATTGCTGTAAGAAACACTTTCCTCCTTTGAATCTCATTTCTAGCCTGTAATTATATTAGGCTGTTCATTAGTTTCTGCAAAAGCATGTGCATATACTCCTGGATGATTTTTACCATCAAACAAGTAATCTGCTTTTTCAATCAAGCATCAACATCATCTTCTTTAGGACTTAATTCTGCCAGATTTTCTACAGCCAGGACAATGCTGAGGAAGTTTATCACATTGCTCATACAGACAATCCAGCAGGATTGCAGAATTAAAGTCTGTGTATTCCAACCCCTCTGGCAGTAGTATGAATAGAAGATTTTTATGGATAGTCCTGGAAACTGCACTGAATCTGCAGCCTGGATGACTACAGGCCAAACACATCAGCAGACACACAGCTGCCACTGAACCAGCAGAAGTAGCTATTCCACTTTCATCTTCTGCTAATAAACCTTCTCAGGCAGTGGGAAGGAACAGATTTTTCTAGTGCACCACTCTGCCTACAGGAAGGGTGAACTACAAAAACAACTCCTGACAAAAACTTGTCCAGCCAGTTCTTACTGCCTTGCAGCAGTATTTCACAATTTTCCAATGAAATACAGTTCACTGATAGTTTCACCTGAATATTGCTCTGGACATTTATGGACAATTCTGCTACCTTGAGAGTGAAAAATACAATTGCCTTCAGACAATTGTTGTTTTTTGTAACAACACATCTCCACTACACACACATTTCACACCACTCATACTCTCTCCAATTTACTGAGCACCTCTGCTTTGGGATGAAATTTGGCACTGTGAACTTCAGTCTAAAGACATTTTGCTACCAAAAATCCAAAAGCTATCACATGAACCACATAAGGCTGTCAAGAAACCAGAATAAATCAAGCTTGAGATGACTCGCTGCTGAAGTATGTGCTGTGTTTATAACTGTTCACTCTGCATTCAGCAAATGGTTGTAAATAATAATTATGAAAAAATAAATACAGTGTATTTTTCAGTTAAGATGACTAAAGTGTATACAAACATGAAATAAAGGAGGCAGAAACTGCTGCAGTTCACCAGCAGATTACAAGAGCACTGCCTGCTATGCATGTTAGAAGAGAGTATTAGAGCTGAGAATGATTACTTTATATATAAGTATGATACTGCTCTGAGACATAATTTCTGAGGTAACAGCAAATTGAGTTTTCAGTTTACATGTTTTCAAACTTTTAGAAAGAACTGTAACAATTCTTTCAGTGTTTGTTTTGCAAATTGCAGCAATGTGTAATGCTGTTTCCACTTTCTTGCAAGATTCATTTTTTCTCTAATTAATTCCTCCTGGCCAAAATAATGCTACAGTTCAAAAAACCTTCAGCAACCTTTTATGTAAACACCAGAAAACCAGTGACAAATATCAAAACTGTCTCCAGCTTTTCATGTGAAGACTCACTTTTAGAAACACAGTTGTCACAGGGGACAAGCCTGCCCTTACACAGGGGAGGTCACTCTGCTCTCCTTTCCTGCCATTCTGGTTATGAGACTCTGGCACTCTGGTTCTTTCTGGGAACTGTTCCCTTCTTCTTTCTTGGTTGTCTCCTAAGCTGCAGTTTCATTCCCCACGAGGGAAATGTGTTCTTTATCCTGAAAGAGACACTTTTCTATGAAGCATTTAAGTCACAGGAGCACAGAGCTTTCACTGCAAGATAAAATATCTGGTTTCAGGTATGCAATTGTCTCCCTGGCCAGAGAATTAGGCCAGGCTGGCTCCACAGGGTATGAACTTGGCCATCCTTTTAAGGGCATTTTTCCCTTCACACTATCCAAGTAACAACAAACCTTACCTAACAGCTGTCATAGGATTTGACAGATGCACACAATATTGCAGATAGCGTTACAGAAACACCAAGTGTTACAGTAATGTACAATCCATTAAGAATAATCTGCTCCTGCTTGTCTTTTTCTACTATATCAAGGTTCTGTGGAGGTTTGTGGTGCCCCATTTTGTCACAAATTTGTTCCTTTAAACATCAACCTGAAAAGTAAAAAGAACCTCCTCCCCTTGCCAAGTATCAAAATGTTCATTTTGGACAGAAAATATTTACATTTAATCATTTTTTTAAAAGCCACAACAAAGACTAGAGAGAATATCACACAGAGCTGAGCACCACACACAAGTTCAGCCAGCAGCCCACTGGTGTCTTTCATGGAGACAGAACATGGGCTCACTGATTATTCTGTGGGACACCGAGGGTGGGGCATGTCCTGTTCTTAGAAGCACAATCACCTGGCAGTTTCCTTCACAACAGGCAACAAGAAAACAGAACACCAGCAGCAACAGCAAACAGGGGTGGAGGGAGGGAAAAGGAGATTCAGACCTGTCAACATATGAGTTACCAGCCACCCACATCCAGGGGTTTTATGCTGTTTGTAAAAACGTGTTTCATGAACTAATTTGCATATAAAAGGCATATCTGTAATCACTGGCAATTGCCAAGATTCTGTTCACTGAGTGAAAAAAGGGGCACATACTTTAACTGGGAAGCAGCTGCTCCTGCTGCTCTTCCATTATTGTGCCTGTCTTCCCACACAGATCAGGCTTTTCCATCATACCTGACATCAGGACGGGAATGGTCCTCATGCTGTGAAGGGTCCCCTACAAAATAATACTCCTTAACAGTCTGTCATCCCAAATGGAGTTATCACATAGGAGACGAGGAGGGTTGGAGAGAAGTAAGGCCCATTTCTTGGCTGAATCCTGAGGTGATGGAATTAGAGTGTATTTAAACATGGATGAGAGATGGGGAAAGTCCAGGGACTTTACCAGGTGAAAATCTTTGGGAGAAGGAAGAAGCTGGAGAATCCTGGAAAAGGCTCTGTGAGTGTGTCACTGGATGGGAAATGAATAATACACGAAGGTGAACTGTTTACACAATAACATACATAAATACACATGTACAGACACACACAGAGCCACACACCCCCAGGTTCCTCTCTTCTGGTGTCTGCAGAAACATCTCTGATGAAGGTGTGCACTCTGCTGACAAAACCAGCACCACAGTATTGATTTTCACTCCAGCAGGACCAGTGATTCCATGATCCAGGGCAAGGACCTGGATCTAGCTCGACTATTCAAGCTATGATTTACCCACTTGTGTCCACCTGTATCATCTCTCAAAACAATTTTATTTCAGGACAATAAATTACTTTTACCTGACATTACAACAGAGTTAAGTTCCCCTGCCACAAGGAACAGGCAGGTTCCAAACATAAATGAGGATTTCTTTCAGCAGATGTGGTACTTTTCATGTGCCTGGGGGGGTTCAGGGGTTTGTGTGACACCTACCCCCCCAGTGCCCCCCAATAACTGCTGTGCTGTGTAAAGACATATACATATCCACCTGTTACTGAAAAAAAAAAAAAGGAAAAAATGTTGTTTATTAGAGTTATCTCAGTATATCTAGGACTATACTTTGAGAAGAACAGTTATCTATGTCCTTTCCCCCAAAACAAGAAGGACAACTCCCACATGTATATGCAATAAAACTGTATTTTTTGTGTGGTTTTGCCTTTTTTTTTCTTTTAATACAGACATTTGTACACTTTCTTACAAAACTGCAAGTAACTACACTTCTCTTAAATCATTTTTGGTCGGCAAGTACTGTAAAATCTTTGTGTGCAATTATCATGTATTTACAGGGCCTCGTGTTAGTGATTTTCAATGATTATTACAATAATGTCACACACTCTCAACATAAGACATGGCTTAAGATAAATATATTAGTAAATAAATATTCTGAGAACATATTTCCATACATGAAATGTGCTGCTATACATATACAGAATATATACAAGATGCTTTCTAGCTTTTAAAACATTTTTAAAAATGGTAATGAAGGAGAAAGAGCCCTTTGACCATATTACAAAATCTTTACAGCAAATTTTATACAAAACAATTTTTAAGTGCTATAAGACAATTTTAATTAAAAACATTTTAAATAGTGCCTCATGAGCCAAACACAACGACGACTGTTCATGTAAGTAGTAGAAAGGTATTTTGTTATAAAAACCATCTATCATGGCCTGTAAGTCTGCACTGGACATAGAATTTTGTGTTAAATGTCAGACCCAGCACAGGAGGCAGGTGTAGGGTGTCTGTGGTGTGGCCTGCAGAGACCTGTACCAGCAGAGATTTCCACAATGTGTGGGACCAGAACATCCGGGATCACCACGAGCCGGAATATTCAAACCTTTCCACCACAAAATGCTGTTTTAGTTACAGAGTACAAGGTATCTTAGGTGGCCTTTACAGTGCCTCACAAAACACCAAGCAGAACAACCAAGCTAGTATACCATAGCTTCTACAATGCTTTTCTTTTTTAGTGGAGGAAGGAGAGGGTAAGACTTAAAAATTAAAAAAAAAAAAAATCCAAAAATCACAAACCTTTAGAGTTTGTTCTCCCAACACATACCACTTACTTCAGTCATTCAGAGAATGAATAAGTTTTTAATAAGCTTTATACACAGAAAATGTGTTTATTGAAATTTTTCTTTTAATCTTATACCCAGATATTGCCTTGTATTAATTCTCTGAACAGCTGAATTTTGGTGCTTGCTGATTGAAAAGATGTAATGTGAATTCCTTTAGGTGGAACTTTTTTCCTAACTTACTGGGTATGAAAGCAAAAGGAAAAAGACAGATGAATTTGTTATTTCTTGGATGTTTCCTTCTTTTAAAATAGTTCATTTGGGACTACAGAGAATACAAGTTAGCTTTGCTGGGTCTCACAACCAGCCCAGTGCTGTCAAGGACATTGCTTTGGCAGAATATGAAGTGTACATCTCTATTTCATGTCTTTGAAGTATCTCCAAAGTGTACTGAACTTAGGACAAATCTTTTCAGAAGACTGGCACTGTGGGTATTAAATACTTAAGTTTCCCTTTAGAAGAATTCCTGCTGTGAATACACCACAGGATGACACTGTGTCCTCAGGCACATGCAGCATGACAGGCAATTTAACCCATGCTATGGTAGCCTCTTACTCAGAAGCTGCTGTTTCCACAGGAAACAATTGCTATCACAAGTGACGACATACATTATCTCATGATAACAAACATCCCCACTAGGACAAGAACAAGAACAAAAGTATGTGCCCAGGCTAATGGGGTACAGAGAGCACTCTGTACACAAGACAAAAAATGAAGCACAACCGGCTGGGCCCAAGAAACCTTTAAAACAGATCAATCTATGGAAGCTACATCAACCACAGCAAAGAAGAAAACAATGATCAAACCAAGTCCCTCACTCTCCCACACACACAAAAGGTGACAAGCACTGCTTCCCTTAGGCAGGCTTGCAGCCAGTAAGGAAACAAGAAACCTTGTTTCCAAAAGGAGCCAGCAAAGCTGCAAGCACACTGCAAGCTCTGTTTTCCTGCACATGCCAGCATTCCTCACAGCCATCACAGGGGCTACAGGTGCCTGAAACACTTCCTATGGAAGGAAAAGTTCATTACCTACAAAGGTAACAATACCCTTTCTAAGCACTTTGTTCGAGCATCTGCTTGAGGGAGAGGTCCCCAGCATTCTTCACTGGTCAGGAGATACAATGAGGTCCACAGTTTAAATACAGGAAGTGAGGATGAGAACATTCTGAGCTATCAGTTTCCTTACCCCCACTCTGTTGAAACTAATCCTAATGGCAGGACACCTTCCCAGCCAAACCATCAGAGCAGCATGAAAGGGGGGAGAAGGGAAGAGGAGAAAGGAGACAGTCCAATGCTTCACCTCCCTCAAAATCGCTCACATAACTTGCTGGCTGCTAGGATTTGCTACTGGGATTAGTCAGTATCTGAGCATCCATTCAGCAGCTGCATCCCTCTGGATTACTATATTTCAAGGTGCTATCTGGTTTCTAAGGCAGGTGTAGCCCTGAGCTTATCAAAGGCTGGACTCCTTCAAGTAGGAGATAACAGCATCTACACATAGCCTGGCTTATTTAACACACTGTGTTACCTCTCAGCAAGAGGTCACTTCTAAAAAGAAAATATAAATAACACTTTGTCATTAATATAGAAATGGCACTAGAGCTCAGAAATGCTCCACACCATGTCCCACATGGGCTTTGCACACAAATCAAGGCCTGAAGGCTTCAGGCAGGAGGGACAAAGGAGACAATCAAAGTGATGTGAACACAGAGGAAGTAGGGGAGGGACTTCTCCACATTACCACTTTTGTGTGTTTGTCAAAGCTTAAAAAAAAATTAAGTCCATGAGAATTTGGAGTCTCTGACAAGCTCCGCTTCTCCATCTGGGATCGTCTGGACAGGTCTAGTCACTGATTTGGCTTCTCTCCAAGGGATGAGATCCAGCACCTGAAGGATAAAGAAAACTAAGGAACATTGCATCGAGAATATTGCATAGTTTGGGGGCCCCAGAACAAGACACTCACTGACTGGAGTTTTGCAGAGAGCCAAGATGCTCAGTTACCTGCTTAGGCAACTCACCACAGCTGCCATGACTAGCACAGTGTCCCTTGCTGTGGGAACTCTAATGGGGGCCCCTCCCCACAAAGGATGAGCATGAAAGCTATTATAGGGTTAATTAGTAAGCTATCATCTTCTCCTCCTCTGGCTATGACCAAATGAGCACAGGGAATAACACTTTGGGGAGAATGGCTAGTCAATAACCTGCTCTTATGTGAAGGATGGAGTAACCTTTATGGCTGCAGGTACCTAGGTAGCTGGCAGCATTTCATACACTAACACAGAAAGGTAGCAAGTAATCAGAAAAAGCACATATATTACCTGTGGCCTTTGTGGTCATCATAAGCTTCTGGGAGTTCAGAGTGGGACTGGGAAAGGGCATTCCAGTTTCCTCCTCCTGAGAGTAGTTCTGCTGCAGGAATGATGTTGCCTCATAGCACACCTCCCTCTCACCCTGTACCTCTCCAATACCTTGGCAGTGCAGGTAAGTGTCTAGCTCAGGTGTTCCATCCCAGGAGCTACAGCCTCCTATGTGGGTCCCTTGGTGCTCTGGTGGCAGGATCAGCTCACAGTCTCTGTCTTCAGGAATTATGGGAATGCGTTGACCCAGATCACAAACACCCTTACAGCAGTTTGGCAAGGTGTCATCAGGAAGCGTGTACTGCACATTCACTGCATAGTCTTCTGTATAGCAGCCACCACCTCCACTGCCACTGTTGCTACTACAGGCTACCTGCTTCTCTTCATAGAAGCAGCAGGGCAACCCCTCATATTTTACCCCATCTGTCCTATGTAAGTGGTCTGAGTTAATACTGTACAAGCCTGGGGTGTTCCCTGACTGTGGTTCAATTCCTTGGCCACACGTCCCCCACAGTGGAGAGCTAAGGAAGAGTGCACTACAGTCAGCTGTCCCATTGCTAGGCTCCAGGGCAGAGTGCTGGAATTCAAAGCAGCACGCGCATGCCTGCTCCGAAATCGACCCTGCTATCTCTGGATTCTTCCAGTTCCTTTTAACATCCAAGGCAGCACCAGGAGCGGCCTCAGGTCCTCCCTCTGAGGTAGTGCCATTTGGATCCCTGTGCTCTAGTGAGGAATTACTGCTATAGTTCATATCCATGCTGCAATTAGACAGTTGGTCCCCTGAGGAAGAAGCTGGCACGGGCCGGCAGTCGGCACCCACCACACCGTGAGCTGGGAGCTCGTCCTGGTGGGGGCCCTCCAAAAGCACAATTGCCCCCCTGTTTGCACCTCCCACCTCGCCCACTCGGCAAGGGCTCCTGCTGCGGTAAACGTACGGGTCATAGTCACTGCTCAGGGAGCTGCGGAAGGTGGAGCAGCTCCCGTAAACCCCCTGGTTACTGACCTCCGTGCAGTCCACCATGGAATCGCTGGAGGAGCAGTGGCACTGACCAGAACTGCTGCTGCTGCTGTCGCTGCCAGGGCAGTCAGCCAAATAGCCGCTGCACACTGAACGATGGCCGTGATAGCAGCTAAAGCTGGAGGTACTGCCGCTCTCCAAGCGGGACGAGGGCATTACGTGTACCACAGGAGGGAAAAGCATGCTGCTACCAGGCTGAAAGGCACGGGAAGGACCCTTTGAGGAAATGCCAGCTGGAAGCTGTCCATCTTGCTCAGGGTAACTAAGGCCTTGGAAGTAGTAGTGCTGATACATGGTCTCGTATCGGGAGAAGCACGCTGCTTTGGAAAAGTTGCGTCCGCCAAACTTGGGTCTCCGGAAGTTGTGAGCTGGAGAGTAAGCCCTGTGCTCCAGGCTGCAGTGGTGTGTGTTTAAAGCATGGTCCAAATGGATGGGCTGATAACTGCGGATATAGGCTGGGGACGGGGTTTGGTAGAGGCTCTGCTCCCCGTGTCTCTCGACTGTCAGGAGGGTGATGGGGTTCCCGTGGGGGTCCATGCTGGTCCGGGTGGGATACGCCGTGATCTGGCTCGCCCTGTGCACCCGGCCTGGGTAATGCACAGGCAGAATCACCCTCTGCTGCCGGCTGCGTGCTGGGTTGATGGACTCCAGGCAGATTGGAGCTGCATTCCCCTTCTTCTGTTCTGGATGAGAGAAATAAGAATGGAGAAGTAGAACTAGCAGGGAATAAAAGGGAATACACTTTATGCAAGAAAGAAGGATATTTTGTTTTCCATGTCATTACACTATGCATTGATTTTTTACACAGAAGAAATAAGAGCAAAACAAAAGTCAAAAGCATGTCTGGAAAACTCTGAAACACTCAAATGGATTTGCTTAAAAAGCAAAAGGAGTGAATTTATTTCAGATACTGTTCTCATATACACAAAATCTTTTGCTTACATCTTGCAGAGGCTGAGAGGCTGGAAGCTATTGCTCAAATTTCCACTTTACACATTTTTACATAAATGTGCAGAGACAGAAAACTTTCTTAAGACAGAGGAAATGAAAGCAGGAAGAGGGCAAGTAAGGGAAACCACGTTAAAAGTTACAACATCATGGAAAAATAAAAGCCCATACATTGTTTTCTTTGTAATTCCCAAGGGAAAACATATCCTCTTCTCCACATGTCCTTGCACTCAGGGCTGCACAACACTGCCCTCAGCTGGGCATCATCCCACCCCAAGGTGGGATGCCAGGGGCACTCAGCTGCCCTCAGTTTGGGGCTAACTGTATTTCCAGGGCTGTGTTACAGTAAGGACTGAGAGCTCCATGGAGATTCACAAACAGGCCCAGTTTTCATTTCATCTTTTAAGCTGTCTGAAATAAACAACACGGCAGAGCAGCCACCCTGCAGCACTTACCTATGATGTTGTGGCGGCAGTGGGGGCAGGTGTGATGCTGCAGCAGCCAAGGATCCACACATTTCTTGTGGAATCGGTGAGTGCAAGGAATGACACGCAGCTCCTACAGGAACAGATGAAGGACCATGAAAAAGTACTTCTTCCTAACAAGAGAATTTCTTACAGCTTGTTCCTAGTTCCTAGTTTTTTCGACCTGGCTACTAAATGGAGCAATTCCTAATCTTGAAGTGCTAAGAAGGAAAAAAAATGGCATCAAGACAGCCAAGAGCACAACAGCTAGTGCTCAGCTGTCTCGAAAAGAATAGTCTGCAGGCATCTCAGAACTCCATGCAGACACAGGACATTTCTTTAGGACACCTTTTGTAGTATGTCCCTATAGCCCAACACCTTTAAGAAGGCCATCACTAAAGTTTTCCTTAACATATTAAATGAACTTAAAAAACCCCAAAAATCAAGAGTAATAATGTATCTTTCCTACAATTATTCACAATGGAAAACACTCGGGTAAAAGGAAAACCAACAAAGTGTATATGATACTTCTTCCCTTGCCCAGGACTCTTATCCTTCAGCTATGATCTGTTTACAGGATTTCCTGAGCCTGATGGATATCTCAGAAACCTGTAACAAATCTTTCTTCCAAGTACTGCTCATGTCTCCCCATGAGCTCAGGTTTTCAATTTCTAACATGCTTTGGCAAGGAGTTCTACAGGGCTACTACCTCCTGGTGGAGAAACACCACACAGCTTTGTATTCCCCTCTGTCCCCAAGTAATCTGGGTCTAAAGAGCCCTTGCCCACTCAATCATTTGGGTTTTTTTTACAGAAACCATTCAAAATATTTGATCATTTTGTGACTACCCTTTCCTGAAGCACCATTGTTTCCATTCTGAATTTTTTGTGAGTCTTACACTGTAGTGTAATTATGTTTTCTGTCAGTTCTCTAGACTTTCCCCATCTCATTTCTAGTATCTGATTTGCCTTTTCAATTGTCACAAAGCAGTTAAACTGCCACCAATTTGCTTTCATAAAGCTATCTAAAAAAATCAAGATCTTGTTCCTGAATAGCAATGCTCAACTCTCAACCCATCCCTGATATGTGAAGCTCTTTCCTATGTCTACCACTTCAAGCTGTAGTTCATGCCTGAAATTTCCTCCCCAGTCAGTTTGTACAGGCCTTTTGAAGTCCTTGTCTACCTTCATCCTTGCTATTCTGAATAATTTCCGATCAACTAACTGCATTAAACTTTCTATTTACACCTTGCAGCACTCAAATATGCAGCTGGTATTTTCTACTGCCTTAAAAAATTATGACTCTTATGAATAATTTCAAAATAAAATGTTCTCACATAATCCTTCTAATGGAAGTTGATAGCTGTGAATATTGACTGCCTCTCTTTTATTTATTTTAAGGAGCCCATTTCCTATTTCACCCTTTCATTGCTTCCTCTGGGTAGAACTGTCATGGACACAAGCCCTGACATCAATACAGTGATAGTAACAGAGGAGTCAAAAATCTGTTCCTGAACATTTTGACTTCTCTTCCTTCTTCTCCTCTGGTTTCCCAGCAGTGCTGTGTACTTGACATTTTTAAGACAGGGTGCCATCAAATCTTGAAAAGCAAAACCCTAAGGATATTCCTTACCTCCAACAGAGCTTGGGTGCATCATGACCTTAGTGCACAACTTGTCAAAAACACCCAGAGAACCAACTGCTGAGGCAACCCTGACTTCTTTGTGACTTGTTCTTCAGAAATGCAACCAACAGTGGAGGGAGAGACTTGCAAACAGGATCCCCCACCTCTCACTTTGCAGCATGGGTGATTTAGAGCTGCAGGATGCAGCTGAGGCCAAGCTGGCTGCTCAGTGTGATCAAACTGATGAGCAGCACCACCTCAGCACACAATGTACCCAACAGCCAGCCACAAACCACAGTGCCAAAACCACCTACATGCCCAGCCCGTGGTGAAGAAACCTTTCATCCTTTACCTCCCCATCAATGTACTTCTCCAAGCAGATGGCACAGTCAGAGGTGGAGCTGCTACTGAGTGTATCCAGTGCTCCACAGTTACTTTCTCGGTGTCCCTTACTTTTGGACTTAAACTTCCTGGTCTCCATTTTCTCCAGTGCTTGCACTGCAAGCCTGTTCATGGAATTCTACATGAGAAGAAAAAAAATAAAACAAAAAAAAGAAAAGAAAAAAGGAAAAAAAAAAAGCCAATGCTGCTGTGCAAGGGACTAGAGTGTAGTAGCAGAGAAACACCACCATAACATCTTACAGATCATGTCAGGCCCAACTGATGTATAATTTCTTAAATTAAACAGAGAGAAGGCTAATTGGAATACTGATCAGAAACCTCATGAAAAGAATGTATGCCACATGCAGAAGTGAGAATGATAAACTACTCTGAATTAGAACTGGGTGAAGATGCTGACAAATGGGATACACTGCAACTGCTCAACTGATAGGCAGCAACTATTCAAGCCAGCAGATAAAACTTGGCCAGGAACTTTTTTTTATCTGTCAGTATTGATTGTTATGCCCCAATATGCTGTTACCACCTTATTACCTGGAGCAATACTTGAGAAAGGGATTAAAATTAAATGTTATAAATTGGCTGTATCATTTCCTCCAGGACAAACTCAAAGTATGTCACCTGGAATTTCTCCTAACCAAACTTTTTACCTTGAAAACCCCTCCCATTTCAATAGATGTTATCCTACTGAAAAGATTTGCGATTTATTGTCTATCCTCTCTACAATACAGCAGCAAGAGTCTGGACTTATTTAGAAGTATACCAGTGCTACTCATAACCTGTGAGCAACCAGAAATGTTCTTTCATCCCAGTGTCTAAGTGGACTGCTCCCGTACTGTTTTCATTTCAGGATTTAACTGAATGAACATCATGTGACAATGTAAATCTCTTTTAAAGATATTTCCAAGTTCTTCCAAAGATCTACACACATGGATAAAACCACAGAGCCACCAAGATGGCTGTTGTAAGTCAGAGTCCTGCATTTCCAAAAGCTGTGAGTACATTTTAGCACAAAGCAAGAGAAGCTAACTTTCAGCATTTGGTGAATTCCCATGACTGCCCTTACCTGACTGCGTCGCTGTTTCAGTTTGATCTTGACGAGAAGAATGAGGCAAACGAGAGACACAACCACAAAGAAGGCCAGGAAAATTCCCATATCAAAGTACTCAGTGGGTTGCTTAAAAGTTAAAAGAAAGGTATTATTTTTACTTCCTTTAGATCATACTCAAATGTGTTGTTTCTTTCTCTTTTAATGTCTCAGAGGGGCAAATGCACACAGTCAGAATGGCAGAAGTCAGAGTACACACTGTTCTGTTCATTAACTGGGATTCTATGAGACAAAACCTGTGTTTCATGTGCCACTGCAAATGAATGGAATACACAGAATGCCAACCATGAGATGTCAGGTTTACAGTCTCTGAACTGTGAAATCCAGGGTTTTTTAACTGAGGGAATCATACCAAAACACATTTTTATTGCTTATTGGGTTGCTTATACATGTAAGTGACTGAAAATCAACATATGAATTTTCAAAAAATGGCCCCACTTTTCAAATATATTTCTTAATGGAAGCATTCCATTAAAAAAAAAAAAAAAAAACCCACAAAAAATCAACACACAAAACCAAACCAAAGTGGTAACTGGGACATGGATGACCTCTGGTTTTGTTCTTCTGTAAACTATATGTAGAGAGTTTTAGGGGAAAAAAAAAGTCTAGAAAAACTATTTTATATCACAATTACAAATATCAGATTATCCCACAGTTAATCAAATAATTTCACATGCTTTAGTGCACATAAGGAGCACCCTCAGTGCAGTGAGCAAGTCCTGCCTGCAGTAACAGCAGCTCTGTGATACCCAGAGAAAGGATCTCAAAGTCTCACCCGTGGGGGGCGATGCTGAATCCTGGCCCGTGCCACTTTCTGCTTGTTAACTATGTTCATTAGCTTGACAGCATCAGCACCTTTCACATACACCACTGGTCTTTTCAGAGGGTCCTCTGAGCCCTGGTTCAGCTACAACAAAAAGAAAAAAAGTAGTCTGCTCAAAAGGCATGTTTCAGGAAAACCACCTTCCTTCTGGACAATGCAGAGAGTGGTTAAGGAGCATGAACATGCAATTGATTTCAAGCACTGATTGTTCTCTTCTAGCACAGACCTTTAGTTAAGGATGCCACAGAAGTAAACCTGAATTAAACTTTTGACTTATGCTGCCTTATTTTTTTTTAATGGATCAAAACTAAGATTAAGGATAAGCAAATGCTATTTCTGAACAGCAGCTTTAACTTAGCTGCATTATGTATCAGTGCAGATATTAATACTGTAATGTAAAACCTCACAATGAAGAAGAATAAAAATCTGCACACTCCAAAAAAATTGTCCCTGCTACATTTTATCAATCTTTCAATTTCAACATTGTTCAGAAAGCTTAAGAAATTTCTGTGTGAATAATCTCATACCAGAGTCCTGTCTTTCAGGCTCTTTGTACCTAGCCAAGTTAAGCTAGTAATTTCTGATGTTTAATTCTACAAACTCATTCAAAATTTCTTGTGTTCTAGCAACGATGAGGCCTAATGGTTGCAGGATGGGGGGGCCCCAAAGACTAGAGCATTTGAGTAGACCACATAATTCACCCTGAAACTGCCTTCCAGGACCAGCTATGTTTTGTCCAAAAGGCTAAATCATAGAATCAGAAAATAATGTGTGTGGGAAGGCAAGTCATGAGCCCAACCTCCTGGTCAAGGCAGGGTCAACTATGACATCAAATCAGGCTGCTCACAGCTTTATCCAGTCAGATGGTAAAAACCTTCAAGTGTGGAGAATGTGCAACTTCTCTGGCCAACAAATCCAGAGCAACAATCTGCTAAATTATGCACAAGAGAGTAATAACTAGACAAGAGAATTGTTCTGTTAAAAAATGGCACTGACACAATAAATTCACATAGCTTATTCTGACTTACAAGGAAAATATGAGTACAGAGGCTGGTTGACACAAAACAAGCAATGCACTGACAAGCAGATGGAAATGGTACAGGGGAAAGGAATGAGATGACAGGAATATGAGCAAATAGAACAAGAGTATCTTATGGCTGAGATTAACATATCTGCATTGTCTTAGTTCTGGCTAAACCATGTAAAAATTACCAGTTGACTGGTCCATCATCCTGATTAAAGGACTCTACTTAAACTGACCAGATGATAACAGATTTCATTGAGGCTTTTTAAAATTGATTCTCCCTAGTATTTGACAGATTTTCTGAGAAACTGATCAAACTAATTTTAAGGTAGGTGTCTCGTGATGAGCGAAAATCTAGCTGAAGCATCCAGGGATCCCATGTGTCTACAAGCCTTGCTGACCTAGGGCCAAACCCAATCACTGTCCTTCCATTCCCAGACACATACTATCTCTCATGATTTCTTGTCTAACAGAGAATTCTCCCAGTTCCTCAGCCATTTTTGCACGTTGTCAAACTCTTGCTAAACATGACGTTCTGGGTGCTGTTACTCCTCTTCAAATACACAAAAATAAAACTAAGAAACAAGTCAGACTTCAGGGAATGTTTCTAGAAATAAAAGTTTCATTCTTAATTTACAGCAGGAGATACTCCGATCAATGGGAATAAACCCCATTTAGGCAAAGTCCTTTCATTTGTCATCTACCAAATTATCTGAGGACAATTCTTCCAGTCAGTTTCTGTTCATTGGCTGGCAGGAGATCTGCCTTTCATAATACTCCACTCCTCCCTTTCAAAGTAATCTCCCTTATTTGTTCTAGTGCTTGGTAACAAGCATACATGAGAAAACTTCCTAAGCAGCTCCCCTCAGTGTCTTAGGATATTTCCATTGGAACCAAAGATGCTCCAGATTCCCTCATGTCAGTTTTCCCTCCACTGTTATCTGTCACTGTGTTGCACAATTTCATCAGGAGTGCCAAAATGGTATTTATTTTAAAGACAAATTACTTAGCACCCCTGATGTCAAGGGTTCTGAAGACTTTAGATATTAATCAAAACCCATTAAAAACAAACATCCAGAGCAGCATGAGAACAGAGCCAATCCACTGTTACTTTTAGAGTATGAAAGCTACATCCAGTTATTCCTCTCCTGTTTGCCAGTGTTTCCACAGGCTAGTGCTCCTTCATCTAAAAGAGCCTACTTACTCTGTCAGCTACTGCTCTAAGCCACTAACCTTCTTCCACTTTATTGGTACACCCAAAATATTCAAGCATCCACTAGACTAGTTCCCCACCTCTTGGGGACACATGAACCCAGTTTATTATTTATAATCAAGCAAGGAAAGCTGTTGTTTTTAGAGGGAAAAGAGCAAGAGACAGTAACTCAGCTTCCCAAGTCCAGAGCAGGGTGGCTGAAAATAACCAGAAGCTGTAACACAGAGTTAAAAAATAGAAAAAGATCATATCTTTGGGAAGATATTCTTCCTGTGTAGAAAAGGAGGAAAAAAATATCCTTGTGAATGTTTTCAAGATCAAGGCAGCAACTATGATGCACATACAGACCACAGTACTCAAAGTATCCATTGCACAGGGTCTTCTGCATTCCTTTGTCCAACAGATGCTCATTTCAGAATTAACACCATTTAAATGTAAACATTGATGATGTCTCTTTTCCCCCAAGAAATACAGGCTGCACTTAAAAACCTTCAGCTCCCCTTGTTTCTGCTGTAACAGAAACAGCAGTTTCGTTTCAAGACGAAACAGAACTAGACCAAATGCAGACTATTTTTGGGCTTATGTTTCTTCACTGAAATAACTCAGAATTGGCTGAAGTATATTAAAGCCTTTCATAGGGCTATTACCTCACCCACTTCAAATAAAAAGATGAAAGTTATAACAAGACTTGGAAAAAGAAGAAAAACCCTGCTCGTCCACAAAATACATAGGCAGAAATCATCAGCTGTAAATGAGAAAGAAACGGTTATAAGCTTTAAAAAGAAACTTGTTTAGAATCAGGTTTGAAAGTTGTTTTGCAATCTCAAAACCAGCAGCTGTTCAACAACACTATTGATCACAGGCTGGATAGAGCCAAATATCCTGTGTTTTGTACACAGAGCTGGGCAAAGAAAACCTCTTTGATTAGATAATGGGCCACAAAAAAATCTGCCTCCATCCTCTTTGAAAACCATAATCCCAGACCTTCTGGATTCTAGCAAAAGCTAGAAGAAAAATCTAACTCCCCAAAGTCTTCCCTTTCTACCAGGTTCCCAACACCTACGTTGCCTCCTGCCTGACATTGCTTCATACCTGATCAATGGCATCTGGGTTTTCAGAAACATCAAAGATGACCGCTGTGGCTCCTCGCTGCACTGCTCGTTTTGCCTGCAATAAGAAAGACAGCATCCTCAGTCCCTCCCCAAAAGAGAACTTCTTAACTCAAAAATTACTCCCTCTTCTCATCTCCAGACAGTAAACTTAACATTTTGTGTTTCTATGTAGTTAAAACAAATGACAGAACAATTACAAACACAGCAGTTCCTGAACCAGCATGGAAGGTAGTTAAACTTCACTAAAGCTTCTACAATGTCTCTACTCCTTCCTTCTCAAACTCCTCTTTCAACAACCTTTTGAAGGAATTCAAACGAGATTTAGATCCTCTAAAGACTTTAAATACAAGAACTTTTTTAACATTATGTTTTTTTCCCTCCATTTTACTTCAAAGTGCCATTAAAAACCATCTTCCCTATGACTTGGGGTGGAGACAAGCTCACTAGTGTAGAAAATTAAGGTGGACCAGGTTCTTTACACTTTTCCAGTGTCATTCTCACAAACTAGGATATCACAATCTCAAAATGTGCCTCAGAGAATACTGCTTTTTCTGACCATCAGAGGTCAGAACTGTTGCATACGCTTCTTATGCTGATCAGAGCTATGAAAGTACAGCTTTTCATCAAATACAGTCCAAACCTGGAGTTACCAACTGCACAGAAAAGGTATTACAAGATATTAAAATCCTCTGGGATAGAGAAAACTGTATTTTAACCATCAAGGCTAACACAGGGGTTTTATCCTGTTTCTGCCACTGTGTCTCTGCATGTACTGTTCAAATGTTGCTCAATACCTCCACAAAGCAGGCAGTCCCAGTACCTTTTCAAAATCCTATTGCCTTTACAGACACAGAATGTGAGAAACTATTTCTCCAAGCAATGACAGCTATCACCACCACAGTACTAAACAAGAAGGCACCGGCCCCCCACAGAAGCTACCAGAACCCAAACTTACACTAAGATATAAAAGAAACCAATAAAAGTGATAAATTATGAAACATTACTCAGCATTTTCCTGGAAAAATGTTGGCCAATACAGAGAAGTTGGTTTGAATACATAAAGGTCACTTTCTTTGCTCTGTTCTCATGTTTTATTTTAAATCAACAAGGCCCATCAGACAGCACATGAGGGAAATCAACTCCCAAACCGGAGCATTTTCTCAGCCCACCAGGTATTCGTCCCCTTTGAAGTCGGCACACCTGGTTAATGACTAAGAGCTGTTGGGGAGGAAGAGTTAAAAGGAATCTACCACCCATTCTCCTTCGCAGTATCCCTGAGGTGAGGGCTCATCCAGGTTTCCCTACAAGGCACCCCTTACAGACACGCACTGCTTATACAACTGTTCAGGCTATTTAGATCGGTTTTTTCAGGATGATCAGTCAACAAGCAAGGCCCCTTGAACTCCAAAGAGATATTTAAAGAGAAATTGCAGATAAGCGCTGATTAAAAAAACTCCTTAATTGTGTGAATACACTGAACGAGCAGCAAGTTTCCACCACCAGGTGTTAAGAGATGAAAAGCACTGATTAAAAATTCGTGCTGCGGAGAGTCACGGCAAATGGGGGTGACCCGTCTGGCCATCCTGCTAAACTGCGGCGCTCGTTTCACTGTGGAAAAGCGCAGCTCGCAGCCCAGCCCGGCAAGGCTCCGGCCGCCTTCCCCCCGCCCGTCCCGCCCGCGGCCCTGAGGGACCGGCGGCCCCGCACAGCGCCCCCCTGCGGCGGCAGCGCCCCCGCCGGAAGCGCCGCCCGTCCCCGGCCATGGAGGGGAGAGGGAGGTCCCGGTGCCGCGGGGAGAACGGCGAAACGCGGAGGGTTTATTCCTTGCTGGGGTTTAGACCCTGACACCCAAGGAAAGGCGGGGCGTTCGCTCCTGCCAAACTTCCTCTGCCGGAGGCACTGACAGTCCCTGCGCAAGGCCGCAGGTGCTAAAGAGCCGTGTCCGTACTCGGGTGCCGAGGCGCTCCCGCCGCCCCGAGCACGCCACAGGGCACAGCCCGGGAGCCGCGGCCCGCACGGGGAGCTGGGTGCCAGCCCTCTCCAGCGGGCTCGGGGCTCCGGCTCCGCGGCTTGGTGGCCGCCCGACGGGCCAGGTTCCGCTGGCCAGAGATCAGAGCGCAGCTGCCTCCGCCTCTCCCCCCGCCTCCAGCTCGGCCTTAAAAGCGGGCACTCTGCGGGAAGTAATGCAGTGCGAGCAGGGGGGAGCTTGGCCGGGAACACTTTTGTTCGCTGGGCATTCCCCTCATGCCCTCAGTTCGAGGTGGGAGCCGGCGGGGCCCGAGCGCACCTGGGCCTCCGGGGCAACCTGAAACACCTGCCGGCCGCTGCGGCCCTCCCTCCGCATCCCCGAAAATACCGCAGGATAATTAAAAGTCAAAACGTCTTTGAAAATACCCTGTCCACTACTCAGTAATCAGGGCAGCTCAAAATAACACAGCAATAAGTCCCACTTAAAATAATACCAGTCTGTAATAGGCACGTGATTTTTTTTCTTTTTGGGTTAGCCAACATTTAGACTCCCTCAAATCATTTTTCTAAGCGAAGTGACCAACCTACATCAAAAATAAACACAAGCTGGATGAGGGGGAAAGGAAGCTAGTACAGTACACGCATTACTTTTCCATTTACAATACTTGTGGCAAAAAACCAGACATTTCCACAATTCAATTTCCATTCATTTGCCAGGCCTAACTATTTCTGTAATTGTCTTCTCTGGCTTAAAACAAATTACTATCACTATGTATGTCAGTGTTCTTCCCGTTTTGTAAAGAGTAATAGAAAACAAACCAAAAAAATGGTAATTGCACTTCTTGTAATTCAAGTGATCACTTTGTTCATAGTGACAACAACCTCCCAGTCCATCCCTGTGTTCAGAGTTTGCAGTTTATGCTACTACAGAACAGTGGACATTACCAATAAAATGCACATTAAATACCATCTCAGATTAAAATCTGGCAGAACTTACTAGGCCTTGTAATCTAGGTAGAATAAGAGGAAATACACGTGACAGAAGTGCAGGAAAAATACCTCTCCACATCTCCGAGCCTGAGGAATTATAAGTTATTACCTCAAAGAACACCAGAAAGATTTTAAGAGCTCTGCACTACCTCCCTGTGGGCCAGGCAAATACAATAAGGAAGTAACAACTTCCTTGATGAGGCAAACTTTCATCCCAAAGGACCAGATAATTATTAAACAGGTGCACTGTTCCTCTCATTCATTCAAGTCAGGTAGGACAGCAACAATCAAAAGAGTAAGTTCAGCTCCTTCCTGACACCTTGAAGGACACTTTGCATGCTTGCACACAAAAATATAGCAAAATCATCTCCTCCTCTGCTTTCTAGTATGGTTTCATTACAATTAATGTTTCAGACAGTATGCAACAGTGGAGAAACCATTATAAGAAAAGCTGCTTGACAAGGTTCCCCTTTAAGAGAAAAATCATACCAACAACATTAGCCTTCATTCATTACATTTACTTCTTTGCCAGAGTTAGAATTCCCTGACAATATTCAGTAGTATTTGCACCTGAGGACATGATAGTTTAATGTAATGGATTTCAGAGAGTGAATAAATTCCAGATTAGAGAAAGACTGAGGCTTAAACCATAGGTGGGGAGATCGAAGTTCATTAAGCACTGTAAGCTCTGCCATTTACATCAACATAGTAATGCATTACACATCTATTAATAGAGTACCTTCTGTTGGAAATGGCTATTGGTAGAGCCAGATTACTACTTATAAATAAACTTTTTTTAAGTTAGCATCCTGGATAATACTGATGGACTGAAGGGAGAAAAGAATGCTTTACAGGTATTGGCTGCCTGTGTAAGCCACAGATATATCCTGGTGTTAGAAAATTATGTTCTCACAAATGTTTCTACATTAAAAACTACCTATCTCTCTTCCTGGATTTGTTCAATTGTTCACCCAGCTCTAGGTATTATCTTCTTTGAACTTAGTACACTCTAGTTAACAAATATTAATTACATTATGGTATGTGCTACATGAGTGGGTTGTTTTATTCCCTGGGTTAAGAGACTCATAAAGCTGGGGAAGAGGAGATTGGGCAATGGTTTAAGGAATATCCAGTACAGATGCCAGTGAACTCCCTTTAGCAAACTATTCCATTGGGTGTAAGCATGGTCCTCCAAAACAATCAAGATGGGAAGCACAAGAGTAAGGATATAGTACACAGAAAACAGTCCTATAGATCCCAAAAGCAAAATGCTGCTAGAACTAAGGGTAACAGCACAGCTCCAACAGGTATAACAATGGCTTTTTCCTATTGCCATTCCTTTTTTCAGTACATCTTGGGTTTTGGGGCAGAAAATATGGTATTACTCTAAACCAGTGCAGAGACTGTTGAATGGAGTAGTCAATAAAATTGGTTTGTACATCCTTATTTAGCTGAGAACTGAGCCAGCCTGAATTTCCTCTGTCAGTTTTTCAGGGTTTTTTCCCCCTCAGTTTCTCTGTGAACTAATAATTATTGAACTTGAGGCATATTTTCTGGATATTCCCAGCCCATCAGATGCAACAGTCTATGTCAGATCTCTCTACCTCGTGGAGTCAGTGGTCATTAATCTGACAAAAGAGTGGGATTATGCAAGCAGTGTTAAGTGGAACGTTTTTCATAGCTGATTCCATCATCAGCTGTCTTCTGGTGCTTTGAAATAAGAGAAGTCAGCCTCTCACATAGCAGACTGGTAACATACAAGCAACAGTCAGTGGCATGCTACTTGCAAACTCTGTGACTCCAAGGAACAAGATTTTCAATGAAAAGATGCAGTGTCTTGTTTTACTGCTCTGGAAAAGCAGTTCAAGGATTTCAACAATCTTGACTGCTAGGGAATACAGCTGAAGGAATGAGGTTTCCACCTGCAATATTTCACTAAAATAAATGATGAATATAGCAACTCAATGGTCTTGGTCTCCTCTTGAGCAGACTGAAAAATGACAAAGTCTGTTCCAATATCAATTGATTTACACCTGTTTTCTCTGTATCAAGATCAATTGAGAGCACAAAGATATAGACAGTATTACTGAGATATGATACAGAACATGCAGTACCAGGTTGTAGAATTTTGACTTTCTTAGTAGAGGTTTGCTGTAGTTGTGTGGTAAACTGTGACACTTCTGCAGACTTGCATTCAATTTTTTTTTTTTTTGGTAATATTAGCAGGGGACAACTTTGGTGCTGAAACAAGCATTAGGAGCCTACCTTATCAGGGTTTAACTTTCTGCAGTTCTGAGAAAACCCCTGTTAAGTCTGGACAAACTCAAGAAGTTCTAAAGATGAGAAGGAGACCACTGGTTCTTACATAAATGCATGATGAATCTGCAGGTTGTGACAAGGAGATGTTGCCACTGCCAGTTTGCCATTCCAGTCAGCTGAATGGTATTCTGACCCTGATGCTCTCAAATCCCTAAACTTCTTCAGGAGAGAGGAATACCTTAAACAACCCTATTAAAACAAGCAGTGGGTATGAACTGCACCCCCATTCTATGGAGGGCAGTGTTACATTTCCAGTATGGCAGAAATGGCATCACATGAAGCTAGGCAATAAAATCCAAATCTGCTCAGCGTTAAGAACCTTACGTAAAACCCACAGCACTGTGCAAATACACCTTTTCTTTGCAACTGTGAAAATGCAAAAACCTGTTTCTCTCAGAGCTACACAGAATACAGACAACAACATCTGAACAATCCAGACCTCTTTTCTCCCCCCACACTGCTATCAGGCTCAATCAATCACAAAAAAACACCTTGTCCCTTGAACCAACACTGGAGCTAGCAGGCCAGGCCACAGGCCAATTCTGCAGGGCAGAGGAGGAAGGAGAAAAGGACAGCCATCTACTTTGCAAACAGCAGAAGTTACAAATTAACCAACTGATGCTTCAGACCTGTTAATGTACAATTCCCTGGTAATTCCAGAAATTCAGTTAAGCCAAGCATAAACAGGATGCCATTTCAAACCTTTTCTGAGATAATGAAAAAGGAACTTTCATATTTCTGTCTGAAAACAAAGGCAGAGTATCAAAACAAGACAGGCAAATCCCCACACATAAAACCCCTTCCTGACTGGAATACTTGACTTCTCTGGCGCCTTAGATATGCTTTATACACATGCCCAAGAGATTCTGAATTACACAGCATTACAACAGTTGCTTACCAATTAAGAAGTATAGAAAGTATGAAGCAGCATTTTTAAATTTAAAAGCATAATCACAATTTAAAACCAATGTACCTTTCTGTAAAAAAAAAACTAACCCAAGCCTTAAAAAGCTATATACTTGTAGTTTTAAAAAAAACTATCCCGTCATGCAATACATAATCACATCAACAATATATATATACACACACCAGTGTGATTCATTTAAAATGAAGAACAAGAAAACTAGTGTCTCTCTTTTCTGGGGTTAAGGAGAAACACTGTTACCAGTTCTGAGTCTAGACCCAATAAAAACAGTAATAAAAAGACATTTATTTAATCCTGAACACAGCAAAGCCTGCCGGCTGCACATCACTTAAGATACATTTCAGAGTCATGGGACTCCACTCCCAAAGCCCTGACCTCTGCTATCACCATTTTGCAGGCCAGCAGCCTTGTTGCTATGACAAGGCACAGCCACAGAGAGAAGGGTGAGCACTGGAAGAGATCAAAGGAGGGGACTGGGGTCCTGAACTAGATTACATATTCACAGAGAAGCCAGCACACTCAGCAAGAACTGCATGGTTGCATTCACAACAATTGATGGTTAACCCCTCAAGCTTTTCCCAGAACTTCTACATACAGTTACCTTTGAAATATAATAGTCACAAGATGAGGATATTTATGTACGAAACATGTACTATATCATATGCTATGAAATACTACTACAGCCAACCCAGATAATTCTTAACCTTTGCACTGAGGGTGTACTGAAAATAGATGGATAGAAACAACAAACTAGACCTAAGATAATTGTGTAAACATACATGCAAGCATGTTGTGGTGCTGAGAGAATAAAAAACAGAGATATAAGAAAGCATTGGAGGAGTTGTTAAATAAAGAAACTGTTAATGCAGAGCACTATAAAAAGGCATCCCCACAGTACCCAAGCTGTGTAAAAAGAATGTACTGAAGTTCCTCCTATAGGCATGTGCTCTAATAGAATACTAACTTTAGAATTATAAACTAGTATTTATGTACATCAAAAGGGAAAATGAAGAATTTTAAGAATTGTCTTGTATTTAGAATGAGAAATGGCAAAACTTTGAAAAATTGTTAATATGAATTCCATCTGACCTCAGTCAGTTTAATGGGGAATGCTTAGTATCATCTGTCTTGCTTAGCCTCACCCTCAGGAAGCTGACCTTCATCAGTAGGTTGGTATCTACTGTGAACAAGGACATTTTAGAGATAACACAATTATCTGAGATTATGAAACAATAAATCCATATCTCAGTAGTGACAGAAAATGCAGTGCTCTTTGCAGGGTTATTAACTGCCTGCATGCAATCCCTAACAGTATGTTCAGAGAGACACGATATATACAAAGGTGAGTTGAGAAGAAGCAAAGGTATTTTCACCTCTACACGTATCAAAATGCTGCATTTTGATCAAAATCCATTGCCCTGGAGATTCTGTCCTCTTTGGCAGGGATGAGCATCTGCATCCAAGACTACAGAAAGGAATGTAAGCCTTAGTAAAGGATCTCAATCTTTCTGAATGAACAAAAAAATCATGTGGGATTCCCTTGGAATCCAGTAGAATACTGCTGATTCTGTGAGATCCTCCCTCCCTCTCTACTACTAGAATCAGCTTGGGTAGTAAGTTCAATAGTAAAAATCTGCATGGTGGGCCAGGTTCATGGCTGGTTAATACAGGATGATATGGCCCTTCTTCCAAACAGCTATCCTTGGTTTGGGATTACTTTAGTTTCAAGGTTCCAGACTGTGGTGGGCCCCTGTTGTTAGTTTGTTGACTCTGTAAAAAAAAAAAAAAAACAAAAAAAAAAAAAAAGGAAAAAAATATAAAAAGAAGGGGAAAACAAAAATGAAAAAGATGGAGGATTTTTGTTACAAAGGGAAACTGGAAACTTCTCTCCATGCAAGCAGAGACATGGCTGTATTGCAGAGGCCTCGGGGCAAGGATTAAAGAAAAACAAAATAGAAACCCTTCCATCTCTAATTAGGGTCTTCATTTGCCAAAGAGCCATTCCACAGCGGGAGGAATTACATTCAAGCCGTTGCTTGGATAACGTCTCCCAGCAGGTTGGCTCCTCAGAACAGGCTACTCTGAGCCAACAATTTCTGGTTACTTGGAGGCAAGCAGCCTGCATATTGTTTTAACTGGCCTGGCTTTTACAGCCAGTTTTGCTGAAGAACAATCTTCTATTCAGAATGCAGAGATAAAAGCTTCACTTGTTTTGAATTTGTCGCCAGTTTCTTTATCCCTTTCTTTTTTTAAACATGGGAATTATAGGTTCTGGAGATTGCATTATTTCCCTTGTAGACTTCAATGTTTTTCTCCCTTTAGCCACTTGATTCTTTGCCAGTGAAGGCTGCTGTCTGGAGTCCAGCCATTCATCAGCCCCTACCTCATCATTAACACTGTGGTGCTGGCGGTCACAGCTCATTGCTGGCGACAGGAAATCCTAACTTGCAAGAGGTTAACCACAGCCCATAAACAGTCAGACTGGCTCATTAGTCCCTTACACTCAGCTGAAGTGACGCTCCGGGAGTTTCAACACCGTTCATGGACCTGAAGTCTATGGATCCTGTGCTCTTTGCAAACACCTCCTCCCCTCCACACCCACTTAAAAGATCACTATTTGGATCCTCGAGGCTAAGGGCCATCTTTCTTCCTATCCCAAAGGGACCAAGTTATTTGAGCATTTTGACAAGTTACATGTCTGTGATGTATTCTCTTGGCTTATCGATTGAACAAAATACCAATGGGCCAAGAACTGAGACATTATTGCACTAGAATACATACATTCTTGTGATGTTTTTAGTAGTTTCTGTGTGAGTTTCACATCCCTAATGAACAGTTCTAAGGCCACAGCAATGCAAATACTAATAATATATAAATATTCTGTATTACCCAGTTCATGTCACAAATACGTCCAACTCCAATGTTCAAAAAGAACCTGCTAGAATTGCAAGTAGCTCGGTCAGTATTCCCTACACGGACTAAAAAGCACTTCCTACTCATTTTGAGTTCACAGTATGATCACTTGTTTCATTTGGAGCCATTTCCTTGAACTCAGTACAAATGTTAAATCATCACATTATCCAAAACCACACCTCTAGATATCACCTGGTCATCAAAAAGATAAAATGTTTAGAGCAGAAAAACATGTTCTGGCAAATTATCTCAAAGCAGTAAGATATGAAGCACAATTTGTGTATTTTTTTTCCTCTTTCCTTCCTTTCGGTCTTGTGAAAATTATTCCAAAACATTCCCACTTTATGTCTGCAATTTCTTAGGATCTGGCTTTTTACTGCTGTCGATTGTATCTGCCCAACTTTTATTCCGAATATTGGAGTCCCTCTGATGCAGCTCTGGTTACATTCCGAAGTTCTCCAATTTCTTTCAAAGCCTTCTGTCTCCTAGTGCACCAAAATTAGGCATGTCACTCATCTGTGAAGTCCTAAATAATTCCATTCCCTGCCTCCATATCTGCTCCTTATTTTCTTCACTTTCTGGTCCATTTATCTGATTATGCTTGCCAGGCTTCTTTTGTGCTCAGTTCTATACTGCAACACAGCAGCACTTACTTGCTCTCTCACTTTTCTGTTTCAAACTCTATTTCTACAGCTCTTCCAAAGTGTTTTTCAAAATGCATTTCTCCTGTTAGAGAAATGGGTAGATTCTGCATGTAAAACAAAAACAACTCTCAATGTTTGAAAGGCTTACAAGGCACACAAAATAACAAGGGTCCAAAAACTTAAGAGATATGAAGCATTTACACAGCAGTAGTAGTAGTAGTAAGTGCAGCATGCTTTAAATAATTGTTCCTTAGTCTTTACTCAGTCCTTGACTTCCATTAGTTTCACTGTGAGATTTGACTGAGCTGAACTCCAGTAACACATGTAGTGCAACAACAGCTGCTTCTTTAGCTAAAGGGAGAAGCAGCTGTGTTCCACAGTTGGTTAGAAAGGAGTGAAGATGGTGGTGGGGACTGCTAAGGACTCAACTCTAAAAGTGGACATTTATTTAAAGTAATCAATCCAACAATGGCAAATCTAAGGAGTGCCCAGAGGGAGAAACATGAGAGAAGGCCTTTGTTCATGAATAGCTGATGCTTTTCCTAACTGTGCAGGGAACATGGAAAGAAACTTAGTAAAATAATACAGTAGCAGATTGCTGGCACTAGTTACCAGTGGAAAGAGCTCACCACTACCCATGAATGAAAACCTGACAGAGCTACTTCTTCTGACCTGCATAACCTGATTCAGCCCTTGTTTGTCCCTTCCTCTGAGCTCTCTCCTCTTTGGCTTTGATCCAGTTCTTTTCTTTCCTTCTCCATCTTTCACCATACGATCCATACACAAACCTTTTCTCTCTCCACATTTCAACTGGCTTGCTTGTCAGTTCTCTTCCCTGTGCTCAACCTCTCACTTCTCTCCTCAAAGGGACTGCAGAAATTACAGTGGAAAGCAGCAATGGAATGAGAGGATTTGAAGAGGGAATACATGAGAAAGATGCTCATAAACTCAAGAATTCAGTTATAATGATGACACTGCTGTTTCATGCAGTGGTCACGTGTTCTAACACGCTTAGATGCAGCCTTTCTTCCTTTTTTCTTTCCCAGTCAAATCCCCTTCTTCATCTGTTAAACCAGGCTTGTTGTTAAGAGTATGTCTGTGGGGGATGAAGAGGCAAGGAGATGGGAAGCAGAAATACACTGAGCTTTTGGCAAAAGCATTTTGTTCTGTGTGTTTTTTTTTTCCTTCTTCTTGCCTTTTTCTGTGTGCCATTACAAAAAAGCATCTTCCTGAAAAAACATGTATTATCCCCTCTCCTGATCTCATCTGTGCTAGAGTTTTGTTAGAACTCTAGAAATCACTGTGCCTATATGGTGCAGAGGTCTGATCACATTGCTAGCACAGGGGAAGTAAGAAGAATTAATGTCAAAACATAAATGACATCAAAAGGATTTGCACAAATAACAGTATCACTTCAGATATCATTTTAAAAGATGTTCTATGGTTCTTTAAAATGGATGTTAACATTTCAGGTGTCCTGGACATTATAAATGATGCTGAAGTGGGGAATAACAAGAAACTATCATTATGATATTACAGTACTTTTGATGTTCTTTGGTGCATTGGCAAAATTATTATTTTCTCTTTCTCAATATATTCTTTAGAACAAATACAGTAAAGACAAACACAAACATGGCAGGGGTTCCAATTATATATACCATTTTATCTAGACCGATTAAATTTTGCCACTAATTTTTGAGACTACTGCCTCAAAAAGAATTACAAATTACAAAGCCTTTTGGATACTGTTTGCAAAGAAGTAACATAGGCTAACAAACAGAAGGTAGAAAAGGTCCCCAAACTGTGGAATGGATACTGCAAGTGGCATGTCAACTACTTCAATGGATATAAGAAGTTTTCCTGAAGTGACAATATTTCCTACTGCATGCAGCACAAGACTCATCACAGGGTGCCTTACTGCAGCTGTCACTACTAGTTGAAAGTATCTGAACATGCAAAGTTTTGGAAACATGGACCAATGGTTTTAGGCATGTCTCTCATTAATTTCAGATCTTCATCTATGGCATCTATTAGGCATATTCAGTCCTAATTTCTGAACATGTTTAGCATGGAAGAGTGTTTGCTTAAATTCATTATGCATTTCTACAACTGAACATACAGTTCACTTCTACAGGAAATTATCCAAACTGTATATAAAACTATTAATGTTATAAAGAAACAAAAAGTATACTTATACTGTCAGCAACCAATTTGAACATATAACTGATTGCTTAATTTAGGCTATTAATATAAAGGTATAAGTTGCTTTTGTTTAATTTGCCTTTTTTTATTAGTTTTAGTAACTCTGAAAGAAAAAGATTAGAATGAACTCCTCACAGGCCTTCTTGTTCCTCAAGTCTTAGAACAGATCTCTCTTTATTCAGAAACTAAACTACCAACATGGCCCCATAAATTCCCATTTGATTACCTTATAAGAATTTTTATACTTAAACTAAGTTATTAGACAAAAGGTTAGGAATCACAGTTCAACTGTTAAGTGCACTTTCACATTATGATCATTATGGCCCCAGCCTAACTAGTATAATAATAATGATGACATGGCAAAACAAGAGGTTCTTCTCATTAGTATTTTTGTAAATAAGCTCTTAGAAAAGAAGTGAATGGATATTGGAGGAACTGCTAGGAATTTCCTCATATTACAGATTTCTTTCATCTGAAGAAAACAGGAAGCTGTAGTAGCAGGGACATCCTGTCTTTGTTAGGTTACACTCAGATGCATATCCTCAAATACATATATCCTATTAATACAGAAGAAAAGCAGTCCCTGGAAGAGAAAGAAGAGCAAAATCCTTTCTTGTGGACTTTCAATCCTGCAGAAAGGGAAGAAGTGCTACTTTTAAACAAATCTTCAGCATTTTTCTCACTATCCTGTACTGAAATAAAAAACAATGGTATTGCTGAATTGTATTTCACAATCTTGACAGATGGAACTTGCTTTGAAAATTACTGGGGCGGGGGAAGAAGAGGGCTCTGCATATTGGAGAGTACAGGACACATGCAGGTATAGAGCCATCACAGTACAGTAGATCACAGAATCCCAGAGTGGTCTGGGTTGGAAGGAACCTTAAAGGACACCCAGTTTCACCTCCCCAGCCCTGCCAGGATGCAGGCAGGCAATCAGTATTGCAGGCAGCCCTGCTTTTCCCTTCCTCCTGCACAGTGCCACTGCTGGAGCAGTGAAGGAGTCTCATTGTGCTGTGTGCAGAGAGAAGGCAGGAATTCCAGGAGGGGAAAGGTTCCCTTTGAAGCACATGGCACCAAGAGCTTCCCAGTGACCATGGCAACAGCTCAGTGGGTTCCCAGCCTGAGAACAGAGTTACTACAGCCCTGCCTCAAAAACAAAAAAAGTCTGAAAGGAGGAGAGAGGGGGAGGTGGGGTCGGGGCTGTGGGGGAGAGAAGCTGAAGCAAAATTAGCCTGGCAGAAACTGAGCGGCTCCCTGGTAGGCAAATCCAGCCAATAATGCTGCTCGGGTTCACGGGGTTTCCTTTTCATTTCCAAAAGCTTTCTTCTTCCTCTGTCATTCCCCTTCTAGCCCTATTCAGGAGCTCATAAGATCAGTAAAACCCAGGCCTTTGCTTTGCCTGCATGCAGCATGGCCTCAAACAGGGCTGCACTGTGATCAAAGGTACTGGTAAAACACAGCTGCCACACACACTCCTTGCCTCAACCAAGGCCCAGTTTTCATGGGCACTCTTAACAGCAGAGACATTTTTTTAAACACTTTCATTTCCACTACATCATATAAAGAAGGACATGCAACGACTTAAGAAGGATGAACAATTACAAAACCAATATGAGCTACTAATCAGTATGAAAATTATAAAATCAATATGAAAATGGACACATTAAATTCTGTATAGCTACCTGTGGATAAAGAAGTAGAGTAGAACTTCTAAAAAACACAGGCCAGAGTTTTACTAAAAACAAAAATAAGCCACCAAAAAATCCAAACAAACAAACAAAAACACCACCCATAAATCAAAAAAGACCTCGACAACCAAAACCAACACTAAGAATAAAGCCATTCAAACCTTTTTACCAGATTCACGTGTCATGTAATTTACCTCTACAGCTTTTAACTAGTCTACATTTTGCTTCACCATATTCCAAACTTTCAACAATATCACCTTTATGATGCCCCACCTTGGAGGCACGTTAAAATCAAACTTAATGAGGAACAAACTGTAGGTTTGCCCTCCTTGATTTCTTCCTCCTTTTCTATATTGAAAAAATTCCATTTCTTTTTCTGGTTCAAGACCAGCCCTCCCCCATTTTCCTTTCTTTTCCTTCCCCTACTTCTTTCCTTTTTGTTTTCCTTTTCCTTCTATTTTTCCTCCCCTCCCTCCTCTCCTCTCCCATTCCTTTCCCCTTCACATTTTTTTTTTTAAGTCAGCTGCCAAATCCTAAAAATAACCAGAAGAAGACACATATACACATGCAGCAGGTTTGATATTTACCCAGGCAAACAGTTTACCAGGCCACACTGAATCCTCACATAGCAATTTGTGTACCAAATTGCATGGAAACTGAACTTTTCAGAGACACAGACAGTCAGTCACAACACAACTTATTCTCACTGGTAAGATAACCAGGCTGACTTAACTGATAGACCTGAAAGAAGCTCAGGGCTGATGCTCCTGCTGCTATCTGCACTCAATATTCCAAGAATTCTGAGAAGTCCTTCTAAATCAGGACATAACTTGAGCAGAGTGAGAACTGATGCTAGCAAAAGATGGAGAGGAGAAACTACAGCAGGGAGCATGAAATAGGGAAGAAATATTTCAGGAAGAGAAGAATAAATAGAGAAAATACAGAACAATGAAATGCAGTGCAGAATTGACTAGAACCTTGGCCACACTTTCTTCACCTGTTGAAATTGCTACATAAACTGACACGTTTGGAAGTCCATGCCCAAATTCTCTGGACACACCCTATGTCACATCATTATGCATCAAAGCAGATGTCACAGAGCTCCTGAAGCAAAGCCAGAGTCTGCTGTTCAGCAGGCCAAGCTTTAGGAGGCTAAGATCAGCAGATACAGAGCTGAATTTATTCTGGAGATGGGTGTGGCTTTGGGGGAGCATAGAAAACATGGTGGGATCTGGGCACATAGCAATGGGCCAGGTATATATTTTTAACTTTTTTTTTTAATGCAGGGTACCTATGGTTCAACTTCCTTGATCCATTTTGCACATCTGTGTCCTCACATAATTTTCAAGAGCCTGACACATGGAACTGAACAGACTCCCTCCTGAAATGGCCTGCCTCAAGATTAAACTTACTCCTGGATTTTACTTATGGATCAGTATGCATATTTTCTTTTATATGCATATAGAAGGACTGAATCTTCTCTAATTCCCATCCTTACAACACCTCATCCTCAGATTTTATCTTTCTAAGAACAAAGAAGCAACAGCTAGAATTTCTGTGAAACAAAAACAGTTTTCCAAGCTAGGAAAAAAAAAAAAAAAAAGCTGTATTATGCTGAAATTCAATAGAAAGGGAAGTCACTAAGATTCTTAAAGAGATGTTTTTCACCATGTACCACAAGTTAAACCTGCAGCAACTTTTAGACGAGCAGATGGCTTCCCATTTCCTTGGAAAGGTGAAGTTGCTTTTTGTTTATAAATTTACAGAGCCAAGTTTTACATAAAAGATGTTAACCTGCAATTTTATTTTCCACTTGATACACTGCTAACCTGAAGTCACCAACACAATCCTACCAAATTTAGGCAGCTGGACTTTAGGATGAGCCCCTGTTATGCAGTAGTTTTCAACTGGTTACTGGTAGAACTTGTGGCCTATGCTCTTTCACACACTTTCAAACCCTCTAGACTTCAAATGCCAACATATAATAACCTCAACACTCCAAAATTCTAAGGCATGAACAGAAAAAGGTCACCTTTCTGCTTTCTTTTTTAACATATCTGGGAGCAGTAATGGCATCTCAGTGACTTCACCCATAAAACAAAGAGAAAAGTTTTGCACTTAATTTAAGATTCCAGAGGCCCCAATCCATGGCGAGATTCCAGGATGATGAAAATTTTCATTTTTTTGACCAGTACAATAAGATTCACTCATTATTAGAGATATCTATCCTGTGATGAAAGCAAATAAATCTTTCTAGGTTTCAAAGCTTCTCTTTGCCCAAAAAGAGGAAATTAATGTATGTATTCTCAGAAAATTGTGCCTAAGGAAAACCAGTAAGATACTTTCATTTTGACTGCTTTGACCAAGTAAGAATCACAGTTGCAGCTCACCCTTTCTACTCCAATCCTGCTTCTGCTAAACAGCCATTTTTGCTTTCATCTTTGTTAGGTTCCTACAGAGCTCAAAAAGGGAATGCCCAGCTCCCCATCACCCCCTCTATCAACTGAGTTATGACAGCATCTTTCCATGAAGTACCTAGAGTGAAAACAGGCAAAACAGGGATATTTTGTGGAGTAAGGGGAGTTTTCCCTCAGTTTATTTCTTGCTGATTTTTCTCAGAAAGGAACTAATCCTTCCAAGAAACAGCTACATGCAGCCCCAAACTCTCCCCTTACCTTTCCTAAGACAGTGAGGCATGGCTTAGGCTCCAACTCTGGCTGTTCCAATTTCACCACTCCTACCCAGCCATATTCATACAGGTCTTCCTCATCATTGCTGTTACACAGTCCAAGTGGATGCATCTGAAACAGAATCAGAAAGAAACCTTTAGTCAGTTGTTAAAATTCAAAAACATACAGACATGTAAATAAAAAAAATAATATATAAAAGCATAGCTGTTTTAAGGTACATCAGAAAAACTGAAATGTGAGGCTGCATATATGAAGAATTCAGTATCTTTCTCAAGCATGCTATGAGTACAAAATCTTTGGAATTTTCTGTAAGTTGACTGTCACCTTGCTTATGAAAAATCATTTAAGGCTAACAATTAAATGTGATTTTAAGTCCTTTGCTCAGATATATAATCCTTAACTACAAAGTCCCCTTTGGTATTGTAAACCACCTTTCCTTGCAAACTGACAGAAATAATATGAACTGTTTGGCAGAGTGCCTTATAAAAGCTTTACACATCATTAAGATCCAGACCCCATGCTTCAGAGCCATTATCACCTTTTTTCTTAAATAATTGCACAGTATTAACAAGCTGTCATCCTTTGAAACAAGCCTATCATGTAAGCCAAAGTGAGATACAAGAAACTTTCCAACCATTGTGAAGCACTCTCTATTGTTTTCTGAACCCAAATGATGTGGGGGGTAAGGCAATCATGAAGTAAGAAACTTCAGTCTCCTTTCAGACATTTCTGTTCCTTACACTAGGCAACAATATGTCTCTGTTTTGATTTCAGGTATTTAATCTGTCCCTCCTCCTTCTAACACCTGGTGCAGTTACTCTAATTAGAGTAGCTACTCTAATTTTATTATGGCAAGGAGCTTCCTACACATCTTTTGTCTTTTCCAAATTTGCTGTCATTCCTTCGGGTAACATCTTTTTGTATAGAGTGTCATACACCTCACTTCTTATCTTGTATACTGTCTTCTCCTGTTTTTCCTTGGATTTTTCACAGACCCTTGCCTGTTTCCCAGGCTTTAACATATATTCAGAAGTCTTTGCAAAAAAAACCCTCTGTACTTCATCCAGTTTCATGCCTTTCCTTAATCTCAACTTTACCAAAGTAGCTGAAGAAAACCACAAACTGATACCAGCACTATGACAACTTTGCTTTCTGGTAGCTGATTATAATAGGAGGAGATTATACTGCTCAATAATTTACATATATATACACCCCTCACTAATCCATGCAAAGTAGCACCATGTAATGGCCCCTAATCCTACCATCACTTCTGCATCACCAGCTTGTCGTTTTGTCCTTTTCTCCTTTTCTCCCATGTCTTGTACCCTGACTTCCATTTTGCAAGTGATACAATACATGGAGTGCTATTTATATTATCTTGTGGGGCCCTAACTTTCTGAATAACTTGGGTGATTACTGTAAAATATGGGAAACGTGACGGTGAACTGACACAATACAGGGATTTCCCCTACCACTCATTATATTTCAAGATTCATCACCAACCCATTCCAAGAAAAAAACAAGAACAAGCCACACTGTACTAGGTAGACTCTTAAATCAGCCTCTCTTTTTTCCCCCCCCTCCCCCAAATGAGTTACTATCACACACTGCTGAGCTATCTACCATGTCACATGGATGAGCAATTTAACTTATTGCTAAAAGCTTGGGGGAAGTACTGTCACTTGGAAGATGAACCACTCCATAAACTCAGTATCTGATGGATAAACTCTTCAGCACAGACATAAAAACAGAGGATGGAGTCAGACAGAATGCTCTCTCCTGAACTGCCAGGGCAGGTATACCAATATAATTAACCCCTCAAAGAGTCCATGGGATCCTTTAAGCAAACACAAAGCCTTAATTGATATTAAGTATCTAAAGAACCATTTCCTTGATGTAATTCCCTTGACACAGGGTGTATCAACTGAGCTTTGAAACCATAACCCATATCTAAGAAGTTTCTAGTTCAAAATCCTTGAAATATGCTGGGGCACTTTGCACATGCCTAAAAGGGTAAAACTGAACCCACGACTCAGGTGCTTTTATCCAAGGTTACAACATTGCTGAGGCTCTAAAATAACTTTATAAAGAGCCGCACCAATTTTATGTGGGTTAGTGTTACAGGGCAGACAAACATTAAACCAACAGATGAAGAATACTTTGCTCTGTAACTCTACCACCTAAAAGGTCCTGATGATTAAAAGAAAACTTTCACCCTTTTTTTATGTCTGCCAGGATAAGGCATTATAGTGTTACAAAACAATCAGGATCTTTCTATACACTGTCTCATGTAAAGAAAAGCTTTGGTCTTCTTTTCCCAACCATAGAATAAATAACAGCTCTACCCACTTTAGTCTAGAGAGAAAGGACTAAAGAAGGTTGAAGGCCAAAATGAACAGAAAACTCTTTCCACTGCCACTTTCCTCCAGAATAATGTTACTCTGTAACAGCTTCCAAATATGAATGACCCTCTGGATCAGACTCACCAAGCACACTCTGCAGTTATGTCCCTGGAAATCAGTATAAACCTGAAGCTGAAAGAGCTTCTTCTCTTCCTTTTTCTCTTCCATGTATTAAAGACACAGAAAAAAAAAAAACCAGAATCAGCACCAAGGCCAGTAATACATGGGCTTCAATGACAGAAAACTTTCTGTCCAGAAAAGCACTCCACCACTCCAAGCCACAAGTAGTTGGTAGATTCTGCCTGGATACCACAAGCTTACATTGCAGTGATCTCTGTAGATCATGACAGATAAAATATACTGTCATTTTCCAAACCAGGGATATCAACTAAAAGTGCAACAGGAGCATGTGAATTTAAGAATTGAAGCCTGAAACACTGGTGTTACTTCTGATTAGGTGCCCACATGGACTGAAACACCACTCACTGGGGCTGATGGTGCTTTTGACAGGACTCATCCAGTGCAAGTGTTTGTCATGTTCTCATACAAGTCACAATGTAAGTGAATTAATCACAGAACACAAAGAAAAGTAAGGCTAAATGAAAATATCCATCAGGCCCAGGGAGAGGCCAGGGTGTTTCTCAATCACAGACATGTTTTACTTTAAACACACTCAATAAAAGAGATTATGGACAACCTACAATGGCAACAATAAAATTAATTATTTTCTGTGAGGTGGAAAATTATCAGTAGTTTCAACCTGTCACAGTAAAAATCAAATTCAAAACACTATAGTGCACAAGCCTCTAAAAAAGGAGCAGAACTATTCAGTCTTTTTGTGAAGACTTGATCTCTTTATTGCTGTAAAGCCTGAAACAACAGACACTCCATATAACTTTCCCACCTGGAATGCACTTGGCATGGATTCATCTCTGTCCACATGAATTCACATTCCTTCACTAGACAGGCTTTTGAAATAAAATTTATGAGGTTTTGCAGTGCTCAAAAGAAAACATAAAAAACGAGTCAACCTGAATAGGAACTCTATCATCAGGGACAGCTTTCTCCTAAACCAGGTGTAGCCTCTGGTAACTGAAAGAAGAGAGTTCCTTTCCTGGCTTACCCCAGGTGTCTGGAAGCAGAGCCTGATAACTCAGTTCAGACTTCAGATACTTTTGGTTACCCACTCCCTCTGTGTCCTGCCACCACTTCCAAGCCCTAGGTCTTGTTTCCTTCCTCCAATCCCATTTCCCAGGGAAACTTCTTCTAAAGGAAGGATCCAAAGTCTGAAGTGTATCAAGGCTCAAGTGAAATAAGACAAACAAACAAGTGTTTTACAGGTAGCAGAAAAACCATCAGTACACTTCTGCTGCTGGGACTTCTGTAGTAAGCAGCTCCCATGTCAAACCAGCCTTATTAAACACAAAAGGTGGACAGAGTGTACATTCTTCTTTTCAAAATGCAGTAAGTCAAACAGATTTTGAACAAATAACAACAATTTCATTCACAAAAAAGTACTAGAGGATGGAGAATGCCTGATTCAGAGACAATCCAGAAGCTGAATGGAATAGAGACATGGAAAAAGAGGAACACTCACAGATATAGAAATATTCCTTGGAAATGCAGAGAATTAGGAAACCAATAGGAGCTCAAACTGGCAAGAGATGTCAAGACTACCAAGTACATTAACAGCAAGAAGAATTGCAGACAATTAATGTCTGCTATTGAATGGGGTTGGCACAGAGCAGTAACAAAGCAACCAACAGCTGTAAGGAGGGTCAAATTAGGAATTATCCATGCAAACCAGGCATACAGGTGTCCAAGGAATCTGAGAAGATGCCTCCAGGTGTCTTATTAGAGCCGGCTGCTGTAATTGCAACTTCAAGCTCTATTATTTTTCACAGGTCATGGAGACTGGGGGAAGGCCCCTGATGCCAGGAAAAGAATGCCAAACTCATCTGCAAAATCCAAAAAGTCAGATCTGGGAAACCCCAGTGCAGTCAGCTTCTCTTCAGTACCTGAGAAAATCATGGAACAGATCTTTATGACAGCTATTTCCAGGTACATAAAAAGCAAGCTGGCAGCTGAAAACACCAATCTGGATTTACTAAGTATAAATCATGTTTGACCAATCTCTGTATCTTTTCTGATGAAGCAATCTGCTCCATGGATAACAGGAGAGCTGTGGATGTCATCTACCTTGACTTCAGTGAAGCATTTGACATCACCCTCCTTCAACATCCTTTACAGATAAGCAATCCAAAACTGTACAAATATGAGGAGGAATTTTTCAAGAACTAATGAGTAAGGTTTTGTTTTTTTTTTTTTAAAGTTAGGCATTGCTATTGTTTCTGCAGCCTCATGATAAAACATGAGGTTTTTTTATCCTGGCTGCAGCTGGAACACAGCAGCTTTTTTAGAAAAGGTGAAAGCCAGAAGCATTTCCCCATCATTCTGCAGCTTTGCCATGCAGAGAAGAATGTTTATTCCCCAGCACAAGTAGAAAACTCCATTAAAATATGGTTTCTTTTCCCTTTCAGCCATATTTTTTTCTGTTTTAAAGAAGTACATCCTGCAAAAAACCAAACTGCCTCAAAATGTAACATTACAGGACCTGAGCATTTCAGCAGTGAGCTTTTCTTGGCTATCAGTTGTGACCATGCCATCCAACCCAGTGGTCAGCATTGAACCCACAAGTGGCTCCTACTAAACTTTCTCTACAGCAAGAGCATCAGGCATTCCTGAAATCCTCTCACTGTCCACTTACTCCAGGAAGCATGCCAAAAGGGATGATGAGAAATCCAGCCCATGCTGTAATTGAATGTAAAACCAGAGATACTCAGCTGAACACAGCCACCATGCAGAAGAGGCCAGGCAAATTCTACAGTGCAGACTGGCCAGTTCTACACAAAGTCCACCAGATCCTGTGAAAAAGCAGCAGTAAGTTTTGAAGAGCAGCCAGAGGAGGTTTTGTTAACTAGGGAACCAGATCTTAGCACTGATCTAGTTCATCAGCAAACTCAATTCACCTGTGCCATGGTCCAGCTTCAAATCCCTCAGGAGAGGAGGAGAACTGCCTGAAAGACAAAGCTGGCAGCAGCAGCATGTTCCCAGGCATCCTCCTGCTAGGACTGTCCCAGCTCAGACACACCACAGACACTCACAGCATGTGCACAGTAACAGACATTTACAAATCTAAACTCAGCACGTCCAGATTTGTAAATTTGCACCAGATTTGCTGCACATGCAGGGATTGTACTGCCCAAGCCATGCAGCTGGGCAATCTACTGCAGCAAAGCAGCTGGACACTAATTGTTCCAAACACTTTGCAAAGGAAGCTCCTGGTCCATTCAAACAGAAAACTGGCTTCTCCTTCCTTTAAAGCATCTCAAAAAAGCAAAACTTTCATGAAAAGATGTACGTACTGTAGACAATCTGAAGGAAGATTTCTTCTCTCAGGAATTTAAGTGCTTTGATTGCACAGAGTTCTCCTACCATAGTACTGACAGACCAAAGGAGAACAAAGTCATGTTTACAATTGTGGCTTTTTTTCCCCTTCTTTAAATTGATGGAAAGATGCTGGCAAAAAGTGCAGGTATAATGTCACTAAGGATGGGAGAAACTAGAGAAAATCTGGAATAAAATGATACCTTCATAAATTACTTTTAGCAGACGTCCAGTGGCTACATGATAAAACAAAAGAGTTCTGAGCTCTATAAGGAACAAGACAGACCTCCAAAACACACTAATTACCAAACCTTTAGACATAATCATACTGGCTGGGAAAAGCAGGATTATCTTACGTCTCATGAAAAACTGCATTTGTCCCATGGCACTCAAGTGGGGACTTATAACTGAAAATATTAGGTCACTGCTATATAATCTCCTTGGCTTAAGTTAAAAGCCTGATATGGAGTTACCAATACTTTGCAACTATGTTTTCTAGCAGAAAATAGAGTAGGAAGTATGAAGACACCCTGACAAAGACTGTACAACATAATGGGATTTGTTCAACCTTAGGGAGTGTTTGGGGCCCAGGAAGAATGAATACAGCTATTCAACAACAACAAAACCAAACAAAACAACACTAAACCCCAAACAAACAAACTACCAAACCCAGTTGACTGAAGGTGTTCCTATAAGGAACCCTAAAAGAAATTTCCCTTTGCATTCCCTTGCCAAAAGCACACAAGATGCACACTTAGAAAATTTGGCTGCGATGAAAATTCCAAGACTGTTAGGAGGGAACCAGAAAACAACACACACACATGCACGTGCCAGAGAAGGTAGTATTTTTATTTTACAAAAGCACACAGCTCTGAAAAGTCTCTATTATTTAGAAGTATTTATTTGCCAATTGTATTTTAGCAAGGGAGTTTACCAGACTGACAGATCTGATGCTGACCCAGAATTTCCCAGTACTGTAAGACTCCAGGCCACCAGTGACTGTTCTTTGCATGTGCACACTGATTTGAGACACCCAAACTCACTACAGTTCGTTTTTCTGACACCTGAACTGCTCTAGATCCTGACTTTCCAGGCAGTCCTTGATGTAGTAAGAGCTGACTTGCTTCTTTCTCCAGAGCCCTCTAGGATCTCTGACAAGAGAAGGTATTATTTTGTGTATTTTGCAATAAGCTACCAACAAGCAGAGCTGGTTTGCTTGCATTCAGGTTTGTGGGGAACTTTGCTAGACAAACAGAGAAGGGTAGGGAAGGAGAGAAAGAAGAGTTTAAAATAACACATTATTTCTGAGGCATCCTTTGGGTTAGAAAGTGAAGATCCAATTAAACAGCAATATAAGGATATACTAATTACATCTGGAGATCATAGATACCCCCCATATCCTATTCTTCTAATTTTGGGTGGAATGTTGCACTGGAGGCATTCCAGCTGCATACACACGTACATCAGATTATTTTCTTCATGTTTGCTGTAAAATACCCTCAAACATATATTACTCCTGCCTTTATTCATCAATATTCCACATCACTGTCAATTACCATTTTGCCCTCCTTGCCACGCTTCAAGAAAGATTAATTTCATCACTGAGAAAATATGAAAAAGGAGATGGTATATTTTATATAAGTGTGTAAACACTGTGACTTACAGTGCTCTGTCCTAAATAACCTCACCTGTTCACCTTTCACTGCAGTGAAAATTGGATATGTATTCCTATGCTTTGTTTGATCCCCTAGAATATCATACTTCTTACTGCAGCTACTGTCCTTATAGGACTCTCATGAAAGATAATTCTCAGGTATTTAGCAAAGTCTCATTGTTTGGATTTCCAAAAGCAGTCAGTGTCCATGCAGAATGTGACCCAGCCACAGAGCTCTAGTGCATCCCTTTCCATTTCACACCACAGCCTTCATTGACAAGGTGATTATATCGTCCTGCCTCCAAGAGGAAACATTCCCTGGGGCAGGAGGGAGGGAAGAGGAACAGAGAACATGCACATAGAGAAAGGCTGCACTATAACTAAGAACAATATTGTACTGAAAAAGAGGGAGGGGGGAAGGGAACTAGTGAGAGTAGATTGTTACAGAAGAATGCAAAGTCCTTACCACAACACTTATCAAACTTCCTTTGTCCTACATACACATGCCAAGCAGGAACTCTGTATTTCTGCCAGAAAATCATTTTCCATATGCATGACATTTTATCTATATAGAGAGGTAAAAGCCACAGAGGAAGGGGGGAAAAAAAAAGGTGAGAATGCAGAAAGAAACGAGGCTTAAAATGCACAACACTCCATTCCATCCCCCTTCCCCTCTCGCCAACCTCTCATCTATAATCCTGCACAAGAGAGACAACAGGCAAACAGCAAGAGGTCATCTTCAAAGGGCTGGTTGCCAAGGGAGGCCAGTGGAAAGAGCGAAGGCATGTCCTCATCAAAGTCCAGCAGCTGTGGGAGAGCCACAGAGGTGCAGCTTCCCCTGGGGCTGCAGTGAAATTCAGAGATGGAGGATAAAGCTGGAGCTGGCAATATGAAGTGGGCAGCTTTGCACTTTGCTTCAGGGGAAGCACAAAAGAGAAGAGTTAGGATATTTTAATCCTTCTCTCCACCCATTTTTGCACTCAAGATACTTGAACTACTGTTTAAACTCATCAAGATATGTCGTGTAGAATATGCTGCAGCAGGCAGAAGGCAGCAGCAAGGATCAGCTTTCAACTCAGTTCAAAATTAAAATTTTGCCTCAGTGACTATGCTCAGAATAGGGATGGAAAAGGTACAGCAGATAATGCACATCCAGCTGTAGTTTCATTACTTCTCACAGAAAACATAAATACATCTTCACAGTGGGAGCCTGGGAGACAGTTGCACAATAAACACTGCCTGCAAACACTAGCCAACAAAATGTGTGCTATTTTTCTAGGAGAAACTGTGGAATAATAAATAACAGACTCCTAGCTACCTGCAATATTTGCATAAAAATTAGAAGCCAACATGAAAGCAATCCCAGACTCTGCTTTTTAGAATTCTCATAACATTTTCAAGCATTTTTATTAAATATGCACATGATAACCAAATGCAAAAATTAAGCCCCTAGTCCTCAAATACAGGAAAAGTGTCTGCAAATGCAAGCAGTGAAATCAAACAGATTAAGGAAAATCTGAATGCAAAGAGGAATCAAAATGAACAAAAAATTAAAAATTCAAGAAATAATTAAAATTTTAATTTTGTCATTCCCAAAAGCTAGGAGCTACTCTATTTTAGAAAACTGACAACCTTCCCTGATAGAACCACTACTTTGTTATTATTTTCTCTTAAGTGCCTTAATTAGCTGACAGAGCTTAAAAACACAGTCGTTGAATTATCAAGTAATGGCAGGCTAGAAATAATTTCATTATATTTACCTCCCATGTCATGCCCAGTATCTTCCCCAAAACAAACAAAGAAGGGAAGCAGCTGGCATCTGCTAAGGATGAACAGACACACTTCTTGAGCGTGTGTTTTGGAGCATGAAGTTTCAGTTGCTCTCAGCACAGTGGCAGCTTGAGTGCTAATTCAAATGGCACCAAAGCTACATGGTTTGAACAAATCCTCTGGGTTGCAACACAAAAAAAGCCGTCAGCAAAAAAAGGGTTTAATATTTTGAAAATTCTTGATCAGTACCTTGACTGCAAGTCAGTCTGGAAGTACCATTAGGGAAGGAAAAGACAGATCAGTGACATAGTCAGCTTTAGTCAGCATGAAAAAGAAGTTTTTCAAGGCTGAAACATAATAGTTCATAGCCTAAAGATGTACTCTGTTTCTCAGTTTAGTATGTGAGCTGATCTTTGAATATTTACATACACACTGTTTCAAGATTCTATGAACCATACAATCTCTGGCCAATAGAAAAGTTCCTTCAGCCTGTGCTGCACAAGATGCTCTTTAAAGTTTTGATTATGATGAAAATTAAACAGCCTAAAACAGAACGTTGATTTTGTGTCTTTCAGAGTGATGCGACGGAGACAAACAAGCAAATCACCATCTCTGAGATTGTGCCTCAGAGATGTGCTCTCAGCTCAGAGGTGGAATAATGATTTCTCAGTTCCCAGAGCTCGCAGCACACCCTGAGGCACAGGCCCAGCAGAGGTGGGATTCCAGCACTGCCTGCTCCTCTCACTGCCCAGACGAGACTTTCCAGCACCCACTCTTCTCCACACTCTGCCCCAGATGCTCCTCCCACATTGCATTATTTCTAAGGAATCATATTTATTCCTCTGGCTTGATATGAAAGTACCTGCGCTGCATACTCTGTTCAGTCTTTCCTCACTCTTCTGCCATAAATCACCCAGTTCTGACTCAGTCTACTGCAAATCCCTTCATACATCTCTCTTAGGATGCTAGAGGAAGAAAAATACTGCAATCAGCTATGGGCATTATGAGTCTTCATTACTTCTTTGAATCTTCGCTATGTGCTCTGACTTTCCTTTCCATAACTTATTTATCAACTGACCTTCCTTTCATCTGATAACCTGGATTACTTCAATGGATTTGTACTCAACTTACAGCTTCTGCCCATGTGGAAACATTTTAAGGTGCTAGGTAACTTTTAGAGGGAAAGGACACAAAAGGGAAAGCAGAGGTCTCCAAATAGGCACTGTTTGCTTCCAAACTGTCTCATCTTTCTCCAGCATCAAGTTCTCAAGAAATTACTTCCACAGCACCCTTCATGCTCTGCACCTGCTTTGCACATTTTCTGGCAAAATCCAAACATCACACCTAGTTTTATGTGCACTTCTCTTGTCACCTCCAATCAGCATAATCTCTCTGGCCTATATACTGTGGAATTACAGGTGAAGCCAAAGTCTCTGCTGCAACTACACAATACGAGGCTCTAGAACAGGATGTGTGCAACAGAACATGATCTGCTTTTCTGGAAGGTGAGATGCCCTGCCCAGAGAGGAACTGAGTACTTTAAAAGAAGTACAGGCCAGTAAATCAGGGGCCAAGAGCTGCTCCTGAAAACATATTAAGGTTTAACATTTGGGGTTTTCCATAAAAGAAAAATACCTGTTGCACTCGGTTCTCCTCTTCAGGTAAAGCAATGAGTAATGCACTGTTTCAACACTTTCTCTCACAAGAATTCAGTGCATATTGCAATCTTTCTTGTTACCAGACAGAAAGCACTCAAATCCACTGGGGAAAAAACGCCCTTCTTAAAAACTACCACCTGATGGCAGCCTGTGGCTTCGGTCCTATTGTTCCAAGTGGCAACTGGCAACCATTTTGAGTGAGATTAGCTCTACCCTGAGTCAGCACTGAAGAATGCTCCGTATAGTAGAGAGAATGCCTTGAAAATAAAAAGCTGTGCTCAGTTCTAAGGTAGCACGTTGCTGAACTAGTCTCTGCAAACATGCCCACTTCACACGCTGTGAAATTCATCCTCCCTCTTTCAGGCCTAATTTTGTTTTTATTTTGCAGAGGAATAACCAACTCAAACGTAACTCAGTCCAGTGCACAATTCATAACACTTGGTCAGATCAAAAGCTGACTTGATGGCCAGTTTCACTCACTGCTCACAGCCTATGCTTCAACATCTTGACCCAGAATCAGAACTATTCTGCACTCAACTAATTATCACTTCTTTGCTCTTTTTCATTTATCAAAGGCACTTGTAGGAACTTAGCACTTGGTGCCTGAAGGATTCAATTAATGTTATTTAAAGTCAAACGAACAATAATGGAAGTTTCTGGAATTCTGGAGACCTGATGCACTCCCTTTTCATTACAAGGAATTTATTCCTGGTCTAAGAACAAAATGCAATGCCACTGAATAAAAAACTACAAAAGTGAACTGTTTTACAGATCAGTAAACCAAACCAGGTTTTCTCAGCTTTTTCTGAGAAATATTAATGTAGATACTTATCATATTACAGCACCCTATATATGGGTGGGGAAAAAAACAGGTATCAGAAGTTTCTAAAGTTAAATTTTTACCATCATTAAAATAATTAAAATCATGAGCCCAATTCAGCCTTAGATTTCAGATGCTTGTGCTGTATTTCCGGATACATCAAAAGTTCTTCCTCCTTTTCATCTCCTTCCAGATGATTCCTCCTTCATATGGTCACTAATCTATTGCCTCATTTCTCCTCTCTTCCAGACTAGTCCTTCACTACTTCACTTCCACCCCATGCTGCCCCCTTTTTTCTCCTGCAGCCCTGGCATACAACCCTTGCCAGTAAGTGCAATAAAGCCCATTGGCTTGGGTTTAGTGCTGTGTGTCCTCTGCTGGCACATCCCAACACTGAGGTATGCCTCACTGATTGGGAAATTAAAATTGCACTCCAAAAACACAGCAGTGTGGGGTGAATGAGTGCTGCCTGCAGGACATTCCCCTCACATGTCAGAAAGTTTGGACAGTGCAGTGAATGAGGTAAGATACTATGAGAAAAGAAAACACAGAGTTGTGGTTAAAGCAGGCTGAATGCTTCCCAACAGACGGGATTGCTTCCTCTGCCACAGGATTCCTATGGAACGTTGGGCAAGTCAAAAACAGCCATGCAGGGTGTGACCCAAAATCCAACCAGCACAGAATCCTATCTCCAACAGCAGCTAACTGCAGAAATTCGGAGAATATGAAAAGCAGAAAAAACAAGGAATGATTATGCTTTAGATACAGTCTCTTAATTATGGTTATCAGTGATTGAGACTTCCAGAGCTGAGATTTCACCCAGAATATTGTGTTTAATGCATCTGTGTTCCATGTTTTTACCTAATTCCCTTGGAATGACACATATACTTATGGCTTTTACACCATTCTACAGCAAGAAACACAACCTAGTATTTTTAAAATGTACTTTCTTTTGCTTGACTGTGAAGCTGTTTTGTGATTTCAATGCAAACACTCTCACAATCCTGGTATCACAAGGAATAACCAATAATTGTTCCTTAATCACTCACTCTACATCAGGCTTTACTCAAAGTCTCTTGTCAACAGCCTTCCAAGCTGATAAAACTCTGGTCTTTTTCAGTGAATGTCACTCTGTTCCATGACTCAGCTGATCCACAGTTTGTGATCTACCTGTTCCTTTATCTAGTCTTCCCTTCCAGTTTTATGATGCAGCATTCAAGCTCTTGGAACCCAATGGTGCTCACCAAGTCTTCTGCTTTGCTCTCTGATAATATGCTCTTCTTACCTTTCCTACTAACTGCAACATCCCATGAAATTTTTAGTGTAAGGATAAGGTTTTCAACATACACTTTATTCTTAAGAAGGAAAATAAATCTTAGTCACAATTTTGAGAAGCTTTTTACGATGCTTCTTTGTTCTCCCTGGTGAATGCCTGCAGCTTGTATTACAATTAACCAAGATCAGCACTGATAACCTGCTGTACACAGAGCTGTGACTTGGGAGAATCCCTTTAACCAAGGTCTGTAAGGCACATTCAACCAGATATAAACAAGGGGAATGGTCTCCAGAAAACGTGACAGACACAAAAATAAAAACAAAGTCAATGAAATCTGTGCTGAATCATAAAAATAAACAGGAAAGGCTAGGCATTGTGAAAAGAACAACCACACTCACAAGCACATCTGCCCTCCACTGCTGGGGAGCCACTGATTTTGCCTGTAGTATTTAAATAACACTGAATTGGTGTTCATTTTTATAAATGCATGTAAGAGTCCATTCCATCAGGCATTTTGAGAATAGTTTATCTATCTATAGAAAGCTAATATATATCACAGTCAGCAAAGGCCACACGAGAAAAACATCTGTGCTGGAAAAGCCATGGTTAGGATGCTTCACTGACTGTCATACAACATGCAGCCTCTGTCAGGTAGCTAACAGTACAGCCAAGTATTTACCATTAGTCTTGAAACAGTCATTCTAGCTCAAGACACCACAATCCCCCCACAAAAAATACAGCCATTCAAGACTTCTCTTTGTGTGACGAGGCCACAGACAGAATTACTGTATTTGTACCTGTAATACTGTTGTTATCTGTAAAAAGTTAGCACATTTCCCCCTAGATTAATAACCTTTTCCAGTTTCTTACAGAAAAGAGAATCTGAGTGAACAAATCAGACACTGATGTAGCTGACAGTGCTACAGCTCTGTTCCTATACATACTCCCTCAGGCTGGAGTCTGAGTAAAACCTGTTCATGATCAAACTCATCTGCTCACTATCATCATCAGCTTCCTGTTCATTCATCAGTATATGAATGGTTACAATAGGGCCATCAAGACAAAAGATGGCTTCAGAGGGAATGTCTAACAGAGGAAGAAGTTACATCAGCCTGACGCTCCTTTGTTCACAAAGCTCTGACCATTAATAGCAGCTAAAGACAAGGCAGCTGCTGCACAGAATTAGGAAGAGACAGAAAGAACAATTACTTCCTGGCAACGTTTTTTCTCCCTGCAGCTCCAAAAAAAAAACTCTACAGAATTCACAGTGAACAGAAAGAGAATGAGAAAAATCCTGGAGATTTAGTTGTCTTCCCTTCAACCTTGTTGGTGAGCAATTTAAGTAGGTACCTGTCAGGCACACCAATAAAACTGCTGCTCTGCACCTCCTGCACTATATGCAGCAACATGGACTCCACTGCTCTTCAGAAATAAAGTACAAGGTCACAGTGTGCAGCAACCCCCAAAACCAAAACAGATCTTCCCTGTATGCTTTCAAATTTAGACAACACGTGGAGTAATGGACTGGAAAAAAATATGAAAGAAAAACCCACCAAGGGCTCTCCTGTAGAACTTGATCCTTATGGGAAGACCTAAGCCACAAGCTGGCAGAGCCTGGAAGCATGTACTGCAGAATTGTCACCATATGCTTGCTCTAATCTTACATTCCTTCACAAATATCTGCTACTGGTTTCTGCCACAGTCACTGGAGCAGAGGAACTTTTTTGGTTAACTCAGCATGGCAGTTGTGTTAATTCACTTGGTTGTATGAATCAAAAGGACACAGATAACCACTGGCACAAGTGGCTGCACAAACTCAGTAGAGCATACAGGAAATCAGCTAAAATCTCTTTTTTCCATTCTGTTGCTCACCAGAAGCAAAGAATGGGGATGCCATACTGATGGCAGAACCCACCAATTTACCCTGTTCTATGGGCAGAGAAACCTCTGCTTTATTAACTGTCTTCTACAACAGACTGGAACAGTCTGCCCTTCACATATCTGGATGGCATTTCTAAAAAGAATATATTTTAAAGCAGAAAGTCATGGTAACTGCTAGGATTCCCATGCCAGAATTTTTCTCTAGCCTCTGTGTATGGTGAGGGGAAAGTGCCTGCAGCAGTAACACAAGTACATGTCAGAGCTCATCTCAAAGCTCTGTAAGATGTGCAAATGTCCTGGTGCCTGAAGGTTTGCTAAGCAGAAACCAAAATCAGAGTATTTTCAGTGTATTGAAGCACCTTCTATTAGTGTCAAGTATCAAATCACACACATCCATAGAAGCAGCATGGCAGAAGAGATGCAGGAGGGTGAAGAAAAAAAATTTTGATGCTGACCAGCAAAATTTAGAAATTTCCACACGAGGCAACACAAGAATGCCAGTATCATCCCACATACTCCACAACAAAGAGGGTGAATCCCTTTTTCAGCAGGGACCTTACTGCTTGCCTTGTTAAGGTAATAAACTGATTCAGCAGACTATAAATGTAGCTTTGATCCCAGAAGAAAGCATTAAAGTTAACAATATAGGCAGTCACCTTTCCCTTATGATAGATTTTTGAACTTCAGAGAACCACAATTTTGTGTACTAATCTGAACTGCACTGCAAATGGTCTCAGGGCTACAGGGGAAGGAAAGCTGTAGATTTTTGCCAGCAGAAACAACCACTTTGATCTCTGGCATCCTGGAATACATTTTGGGACTGAGATAATCCCATTAGGTCTTTCTTCTAAAACAATCAATAAGTGAAACAATGCCAAATGGTGAAGCTGATTTTAAGTTTTGGAGTTAACATAAGCTCCCCAAAGTTTTACAGAGGGACAGGCTCTCCCTCCCATGGACCTCCAGCCTGTACCAAGAGATGCATGCAGGCTTTGCTCACTATCTGAGCAGAAAAGCTTGTCCTGCCTGAGCTCCAAACATGTAAAATCAATGCAACTATATTAACTGATGTGCATTGCCTTTCTGGTAGTATTTTTTCAGGCTTTGAGTCATGTCTTCATGTAACTTTTGGATATCAGACTGTGCTAGCTCAGGTCATTTGCCACACACCATACAGGCACACCTCTGGGTGCAAAAGCTGGACTGCCATGCTCTATGTCACAATTTCACAAGGATCCCTTTGAATTGTAAAGGTGGGACCTTTATAAGCAAAATGAAGGTTCAGAAACATACTTCTGCAGCTGTAGCATATAAAGGGAGGTCTGTAACAGAAAAGATTGAAAACTCTCTCCACCCCTGCACATCTGTTCTAGAAAAGTCCCACCTCTTCTTCCCTTTCCACAGATAAAGGGGGAGAACAACTGTTTCTTTCCCATTCACAGCTTGTGCCTGAACAAGCCTGTGCTTCTTGACAATGGATCTGGTTTATCGCTTCCCCTCCAACTCCACCTTGCTTGTGCTTGACTTTTTTCATACAAATTCCAGAAATCTTTAACTGGCATTCTCAGTAGAAAACAAAATAAGCTTCCATTTTAATAAGGAGAGCAGCCTGAAAACAAGCATTCCTTCCTTTGCTATTTTCCTACTTCATTCCACATGGACACCACAAGTGAGAGACTACCACATGCAGAAGTTGTGCAAAGTAAAATAAGAAAAAATGCAACTTTGCAGTCACTTCAAAATATTTGAGCTCCACATTATTCATGAAAACGTTCCATATACTGAGGTATCCCTGCTCTATCTCTGTGGCACATGCTTCACCTCTCTAAACAAACAAGGACTGTCTTTGTGCCTTTGTTTAAATTAAGAAAAAGAAAAAAAAAAAAAAACAAACCAACCTGTCTCACAGGCTGTGATTACATCAGCAAGAGCATTCTCCTTTTCTCTATCAATCCTCCCTTACTCAGGCTTTGAAGAGCCTCTGTGTGCTGCTGCCACTTCCTTTGATCTTTCTATTTTATGCCCCAGGGCCAGCCCTGATAATATCTGCTTTGCCTGCGCAGTTTTGGAAAAGGCAGCAGCACCCATTCCTGTCCAAGAGCAGCTTTGTGAACACTCTGGAGCCGGCATGTGCGCCCTGTGATCCCGGAGCAGCGGCACACAAAACACACGGCCGGCACACACGGCCCTGCAACAACATGTGGGCAGCCTGCCTGTGCCCTCCTGCCAGAGCCTGCCCTTCCCTCCTCTCAAAGAACACACGGCCCTGACAACTCATGGCTAGTCTTTCAGCCAGGCAAAGGAACAGCAGAAACCTTAGGGGAAAATGCTGCCTGTTTTAGCAGCATTCTTGGCTTTTTTTTTTTTGTTAATAAAGAAAAAAAAAAGGGCAGGGGTAGAAGGCTAAAGACTGAATGGCAGAGCAGCAGGGAAAGAAACACAGGGATCCTACCAAGAGTCAAGTGTCTGATTCTTAAATGAGTGAAGATGAAAGGACACTATCATTATTATTACTATTATTATTATAGATAACTCTAACTTGAAATTTGGAGATCTGACCTGCAGCACTACCATCATAGTCTCTTCAACAGATATAGCCAGGTATTTTAATGTTACCCCTCATTAGCTGATGGGAAAATTGCTTTTGATTGTCCCCTTACTGGCATTGCTAAAAGGAAATTTGTTTTCCTCAGTTTTACGTAATGGCATCTCCCCAAAAAATGCATGCAAATACTGACAAGAGATATTAATCCAAGAGACAAAGTGTTGCCCTGGAAAACCAGGGAGCAACTTCAGTCTGTGCAGTTCCACTGCTGGTCCTGGCAGCAGGCACCACGGGCACCAGACCCAGTGTGCATCAGGCTTTGCCCATGGCAAGGTTTGCTCTCCAGGAGCAGCACCCAGCAGTGCCAGGCACATTTCTGCTGCACACAGCAGAGGATGCATGCAGCTTCCCACTGCACAGTGATGTTTACTAACCCATGGCTTTTCTTACAAAAAAATCACGTTTTAGTTTCCTCCATTTGGGGCAAGTGCCACTACTGTCATTCTCCTGTCACAGTGAGAGCTCAGCTTGGCTCAGGTGTAACATCAGGCCTGAGATTTCACAGGTTCCTGCCAGCTTTGGAAAGCTCTTTCCAGACAAGGGTTTGACCTGCTTTACTCCATTCAGGAGAGGTGAATCCTTCTCATCCCAGACAGCACCAGGGTGCACTTCACTACCAAATCACATCAGAAGCACTCAAGGAACTTCCAATAGGACCCCTGTATTTATCATGCCTTTATGGGAAATTCAGATTTTTAATCTGAATTTCTTGCAATCTGTCCTAATCCAAAAATTTATAAGAACTAAATAGCATTTGAAGAATCTCAGAAAGAAAGCCTTCACACTGAGACAGTGATGGCAAGACTGAAACCCCGACCTCCTGTGCCATCTCACAGTGCAGTTGCAGGCAGCTGCCTGCTCCAAGCTAAGCCCACTGCAAACTGCAGCTACAAGCCCACTCCAGGTTTTACCCTCAGCCGCTCCTCCTAGTACTTCAAAGGAAAAGTATTTTTGTACAGCCCAGCAAGGAGTGTAAACTGTTCAGCTGCTTCCAAAGCTAGATTATTTAACTCTTAAGTACCCAATATCCCTGCCCTCAGCAAGGGATTTCTGTGTAAAGAAAAAAAAATCACCAGGAGCCTAAACATTAAGTCTGATATGTTCATGACTTAACTAAAAAGTGACATGCCAACAGTCACCTTCCCGTTTTTCCTCCCTCTTGTTTTAGAGGCAAGAAAGAGCTCAGAAAAATTAAGACTCATAAAATCAATTTGTGAGGGCCATAGAATCAGAATGGTTTGGCTTGGAAGGGAATTTAAAGCTCATCTCATTCCAATCCCCTGGAATGGGACACCTTCCACTAGACCAGGTTGCTTCAAGTCCCATCCAACCTGGGGCTTCCACAGCTGCTCTGGGCAACCTGTGCCAGTGCCTCACCATCCTCAAAGTAAGGAATTTTTTCCTAATATCACACAGCTACTTTCCATAGCACATGATGAATTTGTTTAAACAGCTAGAAGACATCATTTCTCTTCAGTAATGTCAAGTCAGCTATAACTATCTAAATACCTTCTGAAGTCAGGCCAAAGGATCCCACAAATCCAGCAAACTCCACTAAACCAAATGCTTCCCTTGGCCTCCCACCCATTCTCACAGTAGTGACAAGCTGGAGCACAGGTTTCCTAACAAATGAAACCCCAAATAAATCATTGCAGAAAATATGAAAATAGCCTGGCTGTCTTTATGCTACTGTAAAGGTAGACACTCAATGCTCTGTCCTTAAACTAAAAATGGGACTAATTTAATTACTTTTGTTCCGAAGTTTCTCATGAAATTTGAGTTTCCACACTCAGCAGTTAATTCCCCACCACTTGGGGCACACCACGAGTGGGCCACTGCCCACCACTCCCCTCCTGTTCCCTGGAGTCCCAGTTTTGTTTCAGGCCCAGATGGGTCACAATTGTACACACTTATAACCCACCTTCCACCAACAGAGAGATGCAGGGAAAGGCACTCATCTTTACATTAACAGAAGATGGGTGAACTTTGATCTCAAACAAGCCACTTCATTTTGTCTGACATCAGCATATATACTCAAGCATATGTACTCCTATATTTCAATTACCAAATCTGCAAAAACCATTGGGATTTACTGTATCCAAGCTTCTTTTTGCTTGGTTATTAAACAACAGAGGTTGCCTACTAATTAAACACAAGACTATTGCTTACAGTGAGGCTGTTCATGCCATTTTTCTAATTATGCTTTTGTTCTATACTTTATTTTTTATATTGCAGCTTGTCCGACTTGTATTTGTACAAGGCTACACTCAAGCTGCATCTTCTTTACTAAGGCACATCTGTATTTAAAACACTCAAAACCTGGTAGATATGCTGCCAAAACCTTCATCCAGATTACCACACAGGGTAAGACATTGCTGAATTTTTAGTTTGGACCTTCTAGTTCTGAATTTTTTTTTCCTCTCTCACACCTAGCTGATACTTCAAATAACTGTATCTCTGTTACCAACACAGAAAATGAAAGCTCAGATAGATTCAACTCCTCATTGCTTTGTCAAATGTTACCATGTATCTGCAGCAGCACCATTATGATAGTTTTGGTAATAAGGATTTGGGATTTGTCACAGGAAATAACTGTTTTCCCACACTGCCTTCTGTCTGGTGGCATTAAAACTTCTCTTTTCTCTTCTCCCTTCTTTTCAGCAGTCTCACTTATTTCAAGGTGGTCCCAAAGCTCTGAGAGCAGGACAGAATTACCATTAGGAAAGTCAGGGGTGCACGTGTGGAAAACACCAGCAGTAAAACTGGTGTGTGCATGTTAAATACACACACTTTGGGTGTGCAAGGCAATGAAATATAACCAAGTGCTTTTGCCTCAGACCTGATTTTGCTGAATGGAGAAACAGTCTCAAGGTCTTCTCCTAAAACTCTTAGGAATCTTTAACATCCAGCCCACGAGCTGCCTCTTCTGACCTCTCTATGGTTTTAAAACTATGGTTTCAAAGTCAAGAACCGTCATAACTGAAGAGAACCTGTAAATTATTACTTATTGCAAGCATTTAATATGATAAAGCTGTTAATTTCATGATCATAGTTTTCTACAAGACCTATCTCAGTGCACAAGATGGACAAATGGAGTAAGGGTTAAAAAATTAGAGAGGTTACCCCCTGTATGAATTTCTTATTTGAATGCAAGCTGAAAAGTTACCTGCCAAATGATTCTGTGCAAACCTGAAACTGACTCAAAAGCATCCCCAATATAGATGGTTCATATGGCTGCCTGAATAGCTCCTTCACTGAATGTCTCTACAAAACGTGGGTAAGCAGAATACAATAGAAATAACAGCCAGTTCTACATTAGTCAGGTTTTTGAATTCCCACTCAAAATATTCAATGTTCTAGCTGCTGCATTACTTCAGTACCACTGGCTAATATTTGCACCATCTGCATCACTCAGCAGCAGAGCCTGGCAAGTCAGCACAAACTCTACAGGAGACCCAAAATTTCAATATTTTTTTTCCCCAAAGACTATGGAAACAGCTTGGGCAAATCCCAACAGCAGGCTTCCCAGACAGATCAGGCAGAGAGGACTCAGTTGAGCTGTACCATGAAAACACAGCTGTGGCTGTTAGCAAAACGTTGGTGCTGCAATTGACAGCTACAAGGGAAAGTGTGTCACAGGGAATTTCGATGCCATGCAGCAGTGCCTGTGGCTCAATGTCCCATACAGTGCTCAAGGTCGATTGTCATGCCCAGTCCTTCCCAGTGCTGAACTGGAAGACTGGACAGAATCCAAAATATTTTATAACAGATCACTATTACCTGGAAGCAGTATTAACTTTAACATTTTTGCACAAGTGATTGATGCAAGGGGATGTGTCAGGCCTGAAAGAGCCATTAAATTGTATTTTGAAAGTTCAGTGATTGTTCTAATATTTAACTGAGGGGGAAACTAAGTTCTGCCTTTCTCATTTTCAGTCTAGAGACATCTCCAATCAATGCAGCAGCTTAAGATCTCACACTACAATTTCAGAAACTTGATTTGGCTTTGGGCAGGTAGGCTGGGGAAAGGTGGTTGGCAAACACTTCTTATCACAACATGTGCTATACAATGAAGTGATGACAAATTTTCAGGATTCTGCTATATGGACTACAAAAGTAGCATATTACTCAACAGACTAGCACACTGATGCAACTATTCATGCATGATCCATCTTTTGGGAAATATTAAAGAAAAAAAAAAAAAAATCCTGCTGGAACTTTGAGATGCATCTGAATAGCCAACTTTCAGATCTGCTTATTTGCACTTTAATTCTCTCTGTCAGATCCCTAATTTTGACCCTAAGAAGGGCACCGAACTGATTTCCAAAGCACTACTAATTAGCTTTATTCAAGAAAGTTAAGGTCCCTTGAGATTAAAAATACCAACCCTAGTTTCTCTGCCTGCAACCCATCTGTAAGTAATTCCATCATGAAATATCAGAACATGACAGAAATAGTGCCACCTATAAAATCATCCTGAAGGATAACCATGACTTAAGCACCAGAGATTATTTTAACAGACTCTGCAGGGCTGGATTGGAAATTCCAAGATTCTGCACCACCTTGGCATTTCCTTTCAGTGTCCTTTGAGACCTGGTCCATGTCAAGAGACCAGAGATAAGTATTAAAAATAACACTTAAGGAGCATTACATATAAGAGATTCTCTCTTTTCCTAATTTAATTCTCTTTTACTGCACATTTGTAACTAGATATAACAAAGACAAAGAACTTTTATCAAATACCTCCAGCTGCAGGACTAAACCAGTCACATTTCAAAACAAACCAACGCTTCCTTCTCTACCCTCAAAGATAGATGAGAAGAGAAATTCAGCTACACAAAGATTAACTCTGAAGTAATTAGAGATTATTATAATTTTTTCCTGTCTTCATTATTGTAGAAGAATGGGGTTGAAACATTAGGATCATGAACATTTATTGACTCTCTTGCAAATCATTTTCACCTTGAAGTTCAGAAACAGTTGTGTGTTTACCTGGTAGTGCCCTGAGAATTCACACAGGAACTAAAAGGAATCAGAAAGTGAGAACTGAGAGGCAAGAAAAAGGCACCAGGAAAAAAAATCAGAGGTCAAATCTATTTTTTTTTCTCTCTTGCTCACCCATTCAGATTTAACATCACTGCTTGCCCAACAGGGCTTCTGGAACCATCCTGCCAGCCCCAGGAACAATCTCAGGCTGTAACCAGCATCAGAGCCCTTCCAGAAAACTGCTCCCCATCTCCTCTCCATCCACCCCAGACAGCAACAACGTGGGCTTGGAAAAGCAACCTGCAGGACAGCAGGGGAGAGCTGCTGCTCTGCCAGGATTAGCTGCCAATTTTTAAACACTGTGAATGAAGTTTATTCACCCACTGAATAACCCAGTACCTCCCTCAGTACTAGAAACATGATCCTAGAGTCTTAACATCAGAGATCAATTCTCCACCAGCTAATGAGACACAGCAACAGGCCAACATCAGAAAATACAAGTATTTTCCTAAAACATGCATGATTTCAAAGCAATCTTTTCCAGCATTTCAGTTAGGCAGCATATGCTCACCTGTTGCAAAGCAGAGCATATGTTTTGTTCTAACCCATTTTGTTCATGCCTCCAATAATTTGCTTCATTCACTGTTAGCAGTCATCCCTCAGCATCTGCAAGGACATTTCATTGACAGGTTTCTAAATGGACAGTAAAAAAACCAAACCAAAAAACACAGGTACCCATAAAGCCCCAGTCAAACAGCACATTCTTAATTGCTTTAAAGATTACTACACACTTGTAAAGGTACTATGTATCCTTAGGAAGTAAGCTGAAGGAGAAGCACTGAAAATGCCCACAATTACTCTAAAAAATGGATTTTTAATGTAAATTGCCCTATCGCTAAATAGATATTGGGGGGGGGTTATAAAAATTATATTCTTCTAGCAGCTGTCTCAGCTTGAAAAGGTAAATAAAACCAACTCCTCCTCCCAGAGGCACAGTTTGTAATGTTAATTCCATACAACAAGAACAGCAAAAATCTGTGAAGTCACGTAGAGATTCTCTTTCAGACCACAAAATGCTATTCTGTGCTGAGAAACTGAGCCCTGCAGTTGGCCATGGATATGCCACATTATCATACTGATACAAAGACTAAATTCCTCTATCACACAGTTCATGAACCATTCCTTAAAGCAGAGTAGCCATAATCACCATGCCTCCAAAGGCAGAGAGTGCTAGAGGATATTCTCCAGCTGGGCAGTGTTTACAGTTTGCTATACCCCAGCAACTGCTTTAGGATGGCTCTTCTTCTAAGGCTTGTTCAACTTCTCTCTTGCTTTTCTGAGCATCTCTTGTTCGTTGTTCCAAGCTTTGTTTCTGGTGAGAATGCTATAAAAAAGTCAAGTTCCCTGCCCCACAACTCCCCCTTGACAGATGCTCAGGATTCCTACTACTTTTCTCAGTTGTTCCTACCTGGACTAGTCCTAACCTAGGTCAAAATTCTGCTGTCTTAAGAATAATAACAGATTGCATCAGTTTGTGTACTCTGTTCTAAAGACTGCAGAACCCATTTTATCTGGAATATGTTTATATTGACAAGATTTCAACATCCACCAGTACTTGAATAGTACAACTGCTAAAAGAAATTACACAATTCAGCTTCTTAAGTAGTGCTACCTAGTACAGCTTATGGTTGTTGGAGAAATCCTGCCCAAAGACAGAAGCATTGAGTATCTCCACACTCATTAAATTTTCCTGTCTCACAAGGATATTTCAGGGTAGGCAGGGAGAAGGAAAACTACCTTTGTTAACAATAGTTTGAAGGCAGCCACTAAAGAAAAATGAAGTCTCTATCACATGAATCCATGCCTAGACACAAGCACTGGAATGGCACTCCAGCAGCCATACAGTTCTTTCTCTAATATTGTGTATTACAAAGTTCTGCTTACTGGCATATTTCAGAAACTCTCACTGCTACATCAGTAAGTTACACGTTTCTATTTCCCTGCTGAATGTCTATAGTAAGAGAAGCCTCACTCTTTGAGCAAACTGGTTATGTCAAATAGACAAGCAAGCACTTTCCTCCTGTAGTTGATTTCCAGTGCTATTTATCTACCTGGGCAGTGACATTGATTTCACTTGCTGAACTAGAAAAGGCTGTACCAACAGAGAAGTGCTTCTACAGCAGGAATGTCCAAACCCACAGACCTTTTCCTCTGAAGGCCGTGCATTAAAACAAGTTATCATCACTGAAAGAATTTTTGACAAAATAAAACCATTCAAAATAATACACAAAAAATCTGCTACTTCAATAATGGTGCTCTAAGCTGACCTAGGAGATCATCCTGTAACAGAAAGTGGACAGAACTTCACAACAAACAGTGAGTGCAGCAGAGCTGGATACAGGAATCTGCCCAAACTACCAGCATCCACATGGAGAAGTTCCAGGAAAAAAATGACATTGTTTTGCTGTCCCAGTTGGCCATAGCGAAGCTGCTGTGGGTCAGGACATCAGTAATAAGGGAGTCCACATGGGGACAGCCACAACACAGGGCTAAGAGGATAAAGCAGAAGGGAAACATGGCAGGGGAAGGAGGAAAAGAGAAGCCCACAGCAAAAGCTGAGGGAACACTTTGTTATGACATCCATGCTGCCTCCTGTGGCACCATCAAGGTAAAGGTTCAAATCACAACGAAGCCTAAGACACCAAAACCTTTTGGTGGCATTTTAAGTGCCCAAAACCTCACACCTCTGTTTCTTGAAGTACAGTGCCAGCTCTGAGCAGCCCACTGCCAGTGGAGCAGGGAAGACACTGAGACAAAGAAGCCTGAGATGGGTAAAACCTGATGAGCTCTCAGTCAAGTTATCTATTTTAAGATTCCTGGCCAAGTCTGGTCAAAGTTTCATTCAAGTCAAACAATCTGAGTGGCAATTTCCTTCTAAACCTTTTTTCCATAATTTCTGATCAGCTCCTGCTGAGAGCCAAATCCTAAGTTTTCAGTTCCTCTTCACACCACAACCCACTCCTTCCTCAGGGTCTATGAAAAACATTTGTGATTCCTCAGGGTGCTCCAGGTCTGACCCACTGCAGATCCACCTGAGTTTATACAGGTAATGGAGAAGGATTCACTGTAACTGTGTTTTGCTCAAATTCTATTTTACTGCATCTATCTCTTTTACACTGTGTCTGCAGCAAGGCTCAAACAAGGAGCTGTGATCCAGTTACTGGACTACCCCCAAGCTGCAGGAACTAGAAAGGAAATCAAGTGGTTCCCCCTGTAAGGAAGTATTTAAGCAATATTTCTGTAACATAAAACCACTCTGATGTCTACAAATCCAAAAGAGACCAAAGAGTAAACAGAGGGAAAGAAATTTTGTTGTGTGAGGAAGAACTTCTGCTCCAGTTAAAAAGAATACATACTGGAGTGATCTGAAGCTGCCTATAAATATACAAGAACATCAAAGCCGGTCCTGTTAAATTAAAAATGCTGTCACACAGATAGGAACTAGCCTCTAGCACTGCCAGCTTCAACATGTGAGCCTCTGATCTGAGAGGCAGAGGCTCAGCTCTTCAAGAAATTTTATTCAACATAAGAAGAGGAAAAAAAAGTGAACCAGCAGTTGAGTTTAATAAGGATATTAAATACCTTACGAGTGAGCTAAGTAGAGCTTAACTCTTTCAGGACACTTCAGCCCTTTCACTGAAAAGGACAGTTAGCTTCTTCCCATCCAGCTTCCAAGGCTGGCATGTCTCTGGGCTCCAGGAACGTTCCTATCCAAGCCCCTGAAACAAACACTTCACACAGACTTTGGAAACAGGGATTCTGTTTGTACTGCATACCCCACACACACACATGTGCACACGTTTTGGCTGACTATTCCACAGCAGGGATCTGTGTTTAATACTAAAGCTGTCCAGAAAGGTTTCAAATCACCTTCCCACAGTTGCCTGAAGACAACAGGAGTGGTAGACAACAGGAGAGCAGACCACTTCATTTGACTTTTGTTATTTGAGGAGATTCAGCTCTGGTGTGAGAAATTTACCCCAATCTGCAAATACAACCCTGTTATTTCACTGTAGAAAAAACTCTGTCAATTCCCAGTACCCAAACCCTAAAAGACTATTCCTGACAGTTCTGAATGGGGGCAGGGGGAACTCCTGGCACAGTAGTTTTCTCAAATAAAATAGTGGAAAACCAAAATACAATCACACTTATGAGTTCTTTTGCATGAACTAGGCCACAATGTCTTTTCTTCAGATCTAGTTTTGGGATCTAAAAGATAGTATCTTGTAAGGAGACAAAACACTGCTGGCTACCAGACTGGGGATACCTTGTCTCTGAGCAAAAAGAGGTCTCCAGACCTTGGCTCCTCTTAAATACTGAACTTAGCAGCATCCCTTGGCACTGTTTCAAGAGTTCATTTCTTGCTCCTGGCCCTGTTACACATCATCCAGGATATCTGCCAGCTTGGCATCCAGATCCTAAAGTGTTCATCTACTCTTTATTCTCACAGCATCTGCTCTAAAAGGCTTCTAAATAAACACAAATCAGCTATGAGAAAATATGCTGGACCTATTAAAATACAATACTGGAATGGTAACCAGTACCTTCCCCTGTTATATCACACACACCTTTAGAGACTGCATTAGGAGAAAACCTGGTGTGCCTAAGAAAAGGGCAACAACTGCTACATTGCATATCCTAACCTCCAAAGCCAGCAAGGACAGGTTAAACCTCGTGCAGCAGGAACAGAAAACACCAGTGCACACAACTGGCATGCTGTATATATAATACTGATGTTTTATCTGTGAGACACAGCTATTATTATTGTTGCTGCTGTTATTAGAGTAAAACCAATCAAGGCTCAATTAAGAGTGGCACCATTTAGCCTAGCCCAAACAAGAAGTCTATAAAATCTTTCCTCTGTGAGGAAAATAAAATAAAATTTTAAAAATCCCACAGCCTTTAAAAGAGGTTCTTCTCCATGAACCACAAAATTGTGAAATTGACCCATCAGTGTGAAAAAAATAAACAGAATACCTTCTGCATTTCCAATTCAGTCCTTCAAAGGTACATTTCTTAATGTATCATCAAAGTAGACAGTTTAAAAGCCCAAAACTTGCAGCTCCAAAGGGAAATTCAACTGCAAGTTTGGTTTGAGCCTCTTCTGCTTGGGGGAAGAGGGGCAGAGTGGAAAGGATAAAGTGAGAAGTAGAGAAGAAGGATTTTTCACAGCCACACTTAAACCACTTCTTATTGTGTGTATTTTTTAAAGCATGCAAGCATCAAAAGCCTCAAAGCAGGAAAACAGATCTTGGCACAAACTAGGCTCTTTTCTGAATTAAAAGCAATTTTTCAAACACTACAATCAGAAGTATTTGAGAGTTGCTTACCAAGCACATGCAATAAATTCACGGTAGGAGGCACATACTTGCAACATGCATGCCTGTACAGCTAATTAAACAGTTGTACTCAAACCATGACTGCAGACTCTAAAATATGCCCCTTAGTTCTTCTCAGGCCAGTCACCTCCTCACTGAATCTTCCATTTGCTTTACTACTGAAAATTATGCTAAATAATAAAGCAGCTTAAGCTCAAGGAAACCAACAGAAAGGTTAAGCTGGCCATCAGCTTTAGAAAACAACTAAAATCCTCACATTAATGCACCCAGTAACATGTGTCTGGGAAGCCTACAGAGTCTGCATATATTAAACTGCATATTTAAGGTTGTACTTGTGTCTGGAACATTACAGGCACCTAATCAACCTTTGTAAACTGGCTCTTCATCTTAAAGCCAAGTGCAACAACAAAAGTCCCTAAGCAGCATGAAAAGGAAATTCAAAAAAATGAATGAAAGCAGTCGGCCACTGTGAAGAGGACACCCCAAGTCACCAGAGGCCTGTTTTCCTGAGCACTTCTACTCAGAACTAATGTAAGCACAGCTTCACCAACGGCATAAATGCAGTAAAGTGCAAATTTTGGGAGTCTCAATTGGGTATCTGCAGGATCACACTTCCCTGGTCATCTCTGGTTTGTGCCAAGCAGTGGAGAAAAATGCAGAAAATAGAATTACTTTTTTTCTTAACACGAATCTTCTGCTGCTGTTTTAACAACTTCAAACCCCATCTTTGTTTAAAAACAATCTATTTTTCCTTTGCTGATCTCTGTGAGTGTGAAGGGCCCTCCTTTTAAGCCAGGAAACAAGAAATAAGGCCAAGCATTCAACTTGCATTCATTCTGGTTTTATGGGTAGGCACACGCTCTGGTTTGAACATATTTGAATACTGAAGGGCAGATGCCCAAAACAAGAGATAATATGTACCAGTTAACACTTAATGCTTCCTATATTGAGCACTTCCAATGCAGTAAGTGTATTAATGCAAATACATGTACCACCTACATAACTGGGTAGAACATACAGATTACTGCATCCAGATCTTATCTTTCCTTAACCAGTCCAATGCTGGCCTCCTGAAAGCATTTGTATTTTGAAAAACCATTTCTGAAAGTTATTTTAGTTCAGAAGGGCCTCACTTTGCAATTCCAAAACAAGAACTAGAAGACTGTAATAAAAAAGGGAGCCTTTTTAAATACACACTCCACCACAAGATGGTATAAACTGGAAGAAAATTACTATGTATGCTAATCAATGGTTTTATACAACTACTCAAGACTTTCCTATAAGATCTGCTCGCAGCAGAGCTGCCTGAGGTTCCTTCCCTTCAGGTCTGCCACACACTGGATTATGTCCTGTACACACTTCACCTGGTGTCATTTCAGAAGCCCTAAAAGCACTAAGAAGCCCTGCACCAGGCAAAGCACTAAAGCAGCAGCTGTGCTGTCCAGGAAGGGCACCAACGAGGTGCTCAGGGGGACTGAGTGCCAGTTCCACCCATGGGGCATGGCTGGCCATAACTGCTGGTAACACTGTGAAGTAGGCTGTAATTATATATAAACCACTGTAGTCACATAGATCCAGTCCAAACATAAATAAATATATATGAATGAAAAGAAATTCTCCAAATGGATCACAATTTTTGAGCACCACTCCTCTCTGGGATTTTTTGCCTACTTCCACCTCCCAAACAAGCAAGAGGAGCAGATGGAAAAGGAAGTGGTCAGCATCCTGCCAGCAAAGGCAAGGTTTTCAACAGCACAGATCTTCAGCATCTGGGAGGAAGTTTAATTAAACATATAGACATATGCAGAAAAGTTACCTGAACTCCCACAAACTATTTTCCCCATTTGATTCCCCACCTTCACTTGGAAGTAGGGAAATTGTACTGGTAGGTCTGAGTATTGAGCCAGTGCTGTGAGCTTTCTGCTTTTATTTACTCACTTAACCTACTTTATTCTTCTTCCTCTAAATGGGTCACATTAGCACTTTTTGTTCTTTCCACTGTAACTTCTTGATACTTTAATAATCTTTTACTGCATTTTCTTACACTCTGCCTCCCACCTTTTCTTCAAGGGACTGCCTTAGTTTTCCAACAAGGTTCTGATAGAAGGATTTTGGTATTGCTGCAGCTCTGTGCATGTGACACAGACACTGGAGCTTCCTCCAGAACCAGTAACTCATCACTGAATTGGCACCTCACCTTTGGATCAGCCCCCTCCCATGTCTTTTCATCACCATTCTAAAGAGACACCTCAAATATTGGAATGTTGAAGAATTAATTAAAAAAAAGCATCTTTATTTACAACATCACAGCTAGAAGCCAATGAGAACAGGCAATTCCTTGCAAAATAAGCCAGCAATGATGTGACTGGGCTGGAGCTCAGGGTGTGAGAACAGTGCTCACTGTCAAGACAAAACAGTACAAGAGGATAAAAACCTAAATAAAACACCATAATAGGCTGTCTTCAACTACCCCCCACATCACAGTGCACAACAGGATAAAGCATGATTGAAGCTTTAAAAAAAAAAAAGGACAGAAGAAGGGATAAAACTGTGAAACAGCTGGACTAATCTGCCCTGAGATCAAGCCCAAGACAACACCTCTGCTGGGAGCAAGCTGCCTGTGCATTACACTCTATAAAGGCTGTCCAGGTACAACAACTATGCAAGCCTTTGCCTAAGTGATGTCTTCTTTTGAAGGCAAATTATGCTTCCTTTAAGGACACGATGACAAGCAAACCTGGAGCCCAGATAAATGCAGTGTGCCTGATGTCCTCAGGATCATCACTGCAAGCCACAGATTTACAGTTAGGTATGGGAAACTAACACGAACCCAATCACAGGCGTCTTCATATTCTAACAGGATAACTAGCAAAGAAAACATTCAATAAGACAGTGACTCAAAGCCACAAATAATTCCACTTCCTCATTTTGAATGGCCTTCAGGCACTCAGCAAGAAGAAACTCAACCTGCACGATCACAAAAGAACAACCAAAAAAACCCCGAAAATACGTATTTTTGTCTGCCACTCTCAAAGGACACAGACATTCCCTTGACTCGGCCTCCTCTGATCAGGGCTAGACACCTTATGTATCTGCAGAGTTATTTCAAGTCACTCCTTTCAACACCATTAAAAACTGCCAATGCTTCAGAGTGCACTTTGCAACATTTAGTAACTTTTGCATTTTGAGAAAACAGAGGAAAGGTTCAAAGCCATTGAAGTAAGGGGTGGGAGGGAGATGGAAGGAAGGAACACACAGGCACTGTCTCACAGTCCAGTCTGAAGCCTCCCCACCTTCTACAAGAGAAGATGGGCAATAATTTGCCACTAGGAAGTGTCATGCAAGAAGTTGGGACATGTCCCACTTCTGTTTTCTTCCTGGAGCTTAAAGCACTGAGTCTGAGTCCCCAGACTGCTACCTTTTAAGCACAAAAAATTATATCCAAGTGGAGATTGTTACATCATCTACACACTGCTCCAGTTCAATGGCTACATAAAGTTCATCATTTCTCTGCTGAGGCTTCCAAGCAGAAACAAACCAACCAAAACACAAACTTTTGTTGCACAAGAGAAACCATGCATAATATCCTCAAATCTCTCCTCCATGCTGCTTCCCTCCAAAACTGTATTTATCAGTAATCCACCCATATCTCCTGTATTCAAGCAGTACCTTTAAGGGAGGAGTACAAAGAAAGTAAGACTGAGAGAAAACTGACAATGATGAATGCACATCATTTAAAGATTTTGACACATCACAGGCATTAAATTCGATCCTCTTTCCCAAGCACCTTACCTGAGCAGTCCCATCACAACAACAGCTTTATAAGAAAGACAACATTAGATGCTCCACACCTTAGCTATCAAGCTGAACAGGCAGCAGGAACAGGATCTCACCAGTTGCAAGTAGATTAAAATACATAATCTCACTCTGAGAAATAAAGCCACTGCCAGTCAAATCAGTGATTTGTACTGTCCAAGCACTGTCAGTCTGTGGCCATGGAACATTGAGTTTGAGACAAAACTACAACTGAACTTTTGCCCTGAATGGTACCAGAAGTTTCAACCATAGGGAGTTCTCCAGTCATAATTTGTTTTAAAGCAATGTATCATTTTAGAGGTTTCAACCAAGTCTGGTTTTCACAGTCAGTCTCTAACCAAACATCTGCAACTTCCAATCTCTCGACCATATCAATGGCCACTATACAGTCCCAAGAAACACGGGATATTCCAGTATGCCAGACACCACCAAAATGGTTTAGACTTTCGAGCAGTTTAAGGACCAGCTGACACAGCAACACAAGGATGAATTTGCTGAATACAAACTGTGGCCACATGAAAGAAGACATATGAACATTTCATCTCTCTGAAGAGTTATTCTGGGGAGACACTTGACCCTAATAAGATTCATTCACAATAACTTGAGAAACAATATAATAGCACACCACTACTGGATAGGAATCTGACCAATAACCAGTTCAGGAGTGGATGTATGACCTATCAAAAGCTGAAAGTGCATTGTTTCTTAAGGTTGGGGTTTTTTTGTTCAGACTTCCAACACCAATGAGTAATTGATGCTATTAACATAAACAAAAGTAAGCCTTTGTGTAGTCCCAAAACCACAATTCCTTTGATCCATTCTTTAATGTGTGCCTGATTTTCAAGAATTTCTAATATTTCATCTTAAAGAAAAATGCATCTTATTCTTGAAAGAGCTGTGTGCAGTGACAAAGGGGCTGGGGCCAAGAAGAGCTTGCTTCACTGACTGATGTACAACTAGCTGCTGCTGAACAGGTTCTGAGTGGCAACAGCTTCGTGAGCCTTTTCTAAACCTCACAGTGAACTTTAAATGATGATCCAGAACAGCAGATTCAAAATGTTCTACAAAAACACAGCCTATCTGAATAAAGGAAGGCAAGACGATGCTGTGAAAATCTGTATCAATTTTGGCCCTGATAAACTCTCTTTCAGGATGACAGAGGAAGAAGGACACTGACAAGAGATGTTATATGTAATCTAAAACCTCAACAGTGAAAACACAACTGACAGCATTCAGTCTAGCTGCCATGAACAGTATCAGCCAGGTTCTCTCCTCTGAAAAAGAGAGCAGCACACACAGCTCATGGAACAAAAAAAACCAACCCAAACCTGTCCATGATATATATTATCTAGCATGTGTGCAGATGAATAAGCAAATCAATTTTTGAGTGATAAATGACTGTGAAAGATTTGCCACATCATGTGGCTTTCACTGTAGTCTCTCCTCTTTGGGGTGCTGTCTGTTCAGGCACGAAGAGGAAGCAGACAGGTGATGTTGCAAACAACAAGGCCTGCAAAAGTCTATTTAATACGCTTGTTTCAAGTTGTGCAAATCTGAGCATTAACAGAACAGCTTATTTTTTCTCCACTTTTACTTACAGTCACCAAGAAAGCATGGCCTCAGCAAATGGCCTATGTTCTGTTCTTAATACTAACACTTGACACAAAAGGAAGCTTTGAAGTCGCCTGCTGGCTCCACAGACACTTTTAAGTCTTAAAATGAAAAAGCACTGAAAGGTTAAAAAATGTCCATGTCAGTTCCAGCCCCTACTAGCACCACCTCTTCTAAATGTCATAATTTTAACTTAATTGGTCCATCCCTCTTTTCTCTGAAAAATTACCTTACATCAGCAATTTGTCCTCATAACTCTTCTGCCTTCAAGAGAGCTTTTATAAGAAATCATCCCAGCTGAAACTGTTTTGAAATATCAGGCATTCATAACCAGTGTTCTCTACTTAAAAAAAAGTATTTTGATAGTAATCTATTTGTGCTTGTAGAGCTTTAACAGATGTTTTTAGAACCTACTTGCTACCAGCTAGATTCTTTTAAAGTTTGTGTGTATATTTACGAGTGTATGTATGTGTACACATGCACACATACATGGAACGCAAACAAACCAACCCCACAGCTGTTAAAGAAAAATTAAGATTGCTATTGGCACTTGCTTAACAGTCAAACTTACTAAAACACCACTCAAATAATTTTTCTCTACTTAGCCGAAGGGGGGAAAAAATAAAGTCAGCAATTAAAAGCTACTACAAAGGAATTAGATAAGCACTTCAAGAGTTTCAATAAGAGTAAAGGACAGTTGCGCTCAGCCAAAGGCAAGCACCATTTCTCTGGTGAGCAAGTCGAGCACAGCTCCGCACGAAGCGTGACGCGGTGGAAGCCCGGCTCCGAGGGACCCCGAGCGCAGCAGCACCGGTTCCAGCCCCGTGCGCCGCCGGGCGCGGAACGGGCAACGAGCGGCACAGCCCGAGGGCGCAGCACCCCATGACTGCAACGGCATTTTCACTCCGGGCCCCCCCGCGGCCCGGCCGCCCCCA
>JANPWX010000137.1:310648-348374 GCA_024734555.1 Trochalopteron elliotii
GGTGCTCTGGAAACACGCGTACCCCGGGCACCCATCCTCCGCAGAGACAGCGCTGCGCTGCGGGACGGACGTGCCAAATATTTCCAGCTGGCACCTCGTTTGTGTCTAGCGCAGGACTGGCTGATCGGCCCCCTGGTCCCAGTCTCCTGAAACTGAGTTAGGGGAGGCTGAGTTACCTGGGCTCATTCGTTTGGCTGTAAGTGAAAGTCTACAAAACCTCCATCAACGATGAGGGAAAAATGTGTTGGTAATTTTTGTTGCAGTCTCTCACAAGAACTGGATGCCAGCCAATTACACATTTTTCCATTAAAAGTATGTACAGCTAAGCCATGGAACTCATTAATACATGGTGTTATACAGCCTAAAAATATAACTCAGTGACAAGGAGGATTGAGACAAACTGATCCGACATCTCTTGTTGGCTATGAAACACAATGTTTGGCAAAAAAGCCCAGCTCACCGGCAGAAGAAATAATACCATAGTCTACAAGTGGTCAGCTCTTTTCCTAAATATACTTTTGCTACAAGTGAAGACAAGGTAGTGTCCCCCTTAGCATGACACAGTGAGCAATGTTAGCTCAACAATTCATGGAAGATTTCTTCAGTGGCAAAGGGTCAAGAAGGGATCACAGGACCATACACACTCTGGGATCCAACAGTAAGCCCCAAACTACCCACCTAAGACTATGGTACAGTGGATCAAAGGCCACAAAACTATTGCATGTTTGCAAAGGGAGATGGAAGGGACATCACTGTGGTGATTTGCACTATGCAAATTTAGATGTGGTCAACAGGTACAAATTCTTGATTACAGGTATGCTTCAGTACAGTTTCAGAAATCCATGGCATCTAGTGTACTAAATAGAATCATTTTAATCCCTTAGTGCAAACTACCTCTACTTGATTTTCCTTCACCCATGAGGCAAATGGCTGATGCTTAGTCAACATAAGGTCTCCTACATCACAGTCAACATAGGAACAGCTTAAACCGTCTGGAAACTGCCTATGGAAAGTGATGTGAATGGGGCTCTATATAGCAAGTGGACAGATCCTATGCCTAAAATAAGAGTTGCTGAAGATCTGATTGTCTTGGTTTGGAAAGACAGGTGCCTGCTAAGGAAGGCAGGACCCTTGGAATGGAGAATGTAAACCCCCTCCCTCCAAATTATTATAATTTTGAAATTAAGGCGCTCTCAGGCAAAGATCTGGGAATAGGAATAACAGATCTTTACCAGGAAAATTAAAATAAAAATGCAGTAGTACAAAAAAAAAAGTTACTGACTGAGCCAGAACACAACCTGTTGGTCAGGGTATTGGTAGCAGTGCAATTAAAATCGTGGCTGCAGTCCTCCTGGAGTGACAGATGTGGTTCTGTTAGAGCAATGATCTTGTAGAAGGGTGTCATTTTCCTCTGAAGGTCCAGTGGTGATGAGATGGTTCCAGTCTTCCTCTGGGAATCCAGTGGAAAACAGGCTGCCCTGCTGTTCTGAATCTCAGATTTTATCCAGGTAGGAATGCTGGGCTCCTCCCCCTGGGTGGAGCATGTCACAATGGGGTGATGTAATTTTATCAGTCATGCAGTCAGACTCAGTGGCCCATTAACAGAAGATTCCCCCTAGAGGGAGGATGGGTCGTGGAAGAGATAAAGAACACTGCCCACCTGGTTTTAACAGCTGGTAATAGAATACATACTTTTGGTTACATCTTGCATTGCAACTTAAGGCACTGATCATTCCACTTGGACTACAGACACAGCAAAATTCCCTCGGAGCAGCCTCACAGTCAAACACTGAGGAGGGACATGAGGCACTAGGTCTCAGGTCACCAAGTTCCCTCCACTTGGGCAGAAATCCAAGCAGGAAGTTACAGGAAGAGAATGGACTGTCTATCATTAAAGCATCAAATATTTCTAATTGGCATCCTGCCCAGTTGGCAGTATACAGTTCACAATTCAGTTATGCCATAATACTTCAGATATGTTTTCTTTTTTTTCCCCCTGAATAACAAACTGAGGCCCAGGGTCTGAATACAGAAGTCTCAAGCATTTATAATTACAGCTGAGGACAGTGAGAGCTGTGATTTGAGCATAACTAAATTATGTGCAATGCCAAATGGTCTGAGAAAGCATTCTCTAGGCACTCAGTCTCTTCTTTCAAGTAACAAATGACAGAACCAGAAGAAAAAATCTCAGGCTTCACCGTGGGAGGCTTAGATTGGATATTAGGGAACATTTCTGCATGGAAAGAGTTGTCAAGCATTGGATAAGGCTGCCATGGATAAAGGTGGATTTCAATCCCCCTGGGGGATTGAAAAGATGTGTGGATGTGGCACCTGGGGACATGATTTAGTGGTTTAGCAGTGCTGGAGGAATTATCTTACGGATCTTTTCCAACATAAACAATTCTATAATTCTATCTCAGAAGCAGGCAATCAATAATAGAGAATGCTTTTGACACTGAACTTCCTACATCTCATTTCCCTTGCAAAGAAATGGACATTATAGAACCCTCCTCCCTCTGTTCTTGAGAGAAAACAGAGTTAGTGAAGTAGCCACATAATACTGTGATGAACGTTATAGAAAAAGCCCAAAACAATCTCCTCAGAGCAACCCGGCTGTCCATAGGAAGGATAAAGAGGCCTGGTTGTCTCATTCACACACCCACATCTGCCTGTCCAGGTGTTCTCAGGAACTGATAACTCGGACTACTGCCCACATTCCCTACATATTTCAAAACTGTGCCCTGCAGAGCTTATTTCATAAGTAAATGATATTGGTGTACCTCTTAATAAGCAATAGGAACAAGTGCTGTCCTTTTCCCAGTAAATTCAAGGACATGTACATGCCTGCCCTTTTTCTCTGAGACAGAATTGCACAGCGCAGAGTTTTAGGGCTGACTTAAAGCTGTACTCAGACACACCCGAGCGTTTGCTGAGCTCTCGTTCTGGAGGAGCAGCAGCAGCTCCGAGCGGCGCTCCGAGGGGCGCCGGGGGCCGGCCGGGGAGGGGCCGGGTGCAGTGCAGCGCTGTCACCGCCAGGTGTCCCCCGAGGGCCGCCGCGCCCGGGGCTGCGGGACGTGTCCGGGGCGGCCGCGGAGCCGCCAGCGGGGCTGGTGGTGTCTGACACAAGCCATGGGTTAGAAGGATCTCCCACAGCCTCGCGTCTTCGTCTTCTTCATCTTCTTCATCTTCTTCATCTTCATCTCCATCTTCATCTTATCTTCTTAATCTTCTTCGTCTTCTTCATCTTCTTATCTTCTTAATCTTCTTCGTCTTCTTCATCTTCTTCATCTTCATCTTCATCTTCATCTTCTTCATCTTCCTAACCTTCTTCCTCTTCTTCATCTTCTTTATCCTCTTCATCTCCTTCATCTTCTTTATACTCTTCATCTCCTTCGTCACCTTCATCTTCTTCATCTTCATCTTCTTCTTCTTCTTCATCTTGCATCTGCAGGCAAACTTTACCGTTGCACTTTGGAGCAGAAAGCTCATTATCATGGACAACATTTTTTCTATATTTATGAAAGAGATGCTTTCGTCATTACCATTGATTATTCTAAATTAAACAACAATTAACAAACTGTTTTAGCTGGTCAGCTTAATTAAAGAGCAAAAGGAAAAGTCAGTGGATATTTGTGCTAAGAAAAAAATGTCATGCAAAGTGGCTTTGCCTCTTGCTATTTAAGGTTTGGAAACACAATTCATGCAAGTAAATCAGCATCAAAGCAGTGCAAATTAACCAACTGACTAGCCACAACAACTTAATTATAACAAATTTTTGTGAAAAAAAAAATTAGTTAATGTTTGAATAGTTAATGTTTCCAATTGTAGCAGAGTTTTTGAAGATAGTGAATATTTGGACTGTGAGTGAATCACCTAGCCNAAAAAAAAAAGGGGGATTTGTAGCAGAGTTTTTGAAGATAGTGAATATTTGGACTGTGAGTGAATCACCTAGCCTGGGCCTCAGATGAAGGCCTGTAAGGCCTTGAAGCCTGTGACGCAGCTAGAAATTCTTAGCCAAGTGTGGCGCAGTTAGAAATTAGCAGTTAAGGTGTCGGGGAAAGATAATAGGGTTGTGAAGGTCACTGAATGGATTTGTTAGTGGGCACGTGATAGCCACCTTAAGAGTTAGTAAAACAAAGTATGATGTCGTCCTTCTCTCTGCTGTATACCAATAGAGAGCTGCTGTGATTTGTAAACTATATGGAACTGTATAAATGTAGCCATCTTAGCTGAATAAAGTAGAACGTAGCTATTAACCATAGTGGCTTGATCTGCGTTCTCTCTATACTCCAACTTCCTTTTTATCTCAGGCCAACCCTGCTATATCCAATGTTTTAAACAACATCTGTAAATCTGTAAGAAGGGGAAACGTGGTGATTGGGGAATCCTTCACCTCTCTGCACATGTAATTGTCTACTGAAGGGAAAAAACAATAATGAATCAAGTCTGTAAAACTGAATTATGTAGATTGTACTGAAAATACCCTTATTTAGATAAATTCAGCCGTTTCTTTTTGCAAACTATTGCCCAATACACAGTACAAGCTCAAATAAGAGTTGCAAGACAGTACAGCCATACTTGATGCTTTCCTTCAGAGTCTGCACCAGGCAGGCACAGCAGATCATGTTACCAAAAGAAGAAAAAACAATTCTAAGAAACAAACTTGGGAAATTATTTCTATATGCTTTTAAAACATCTAAAATCTCTGCAAGGGCTGACAAGAACAGAATGGATTTGGAAAAAATTTGGAGCCATATCTTCCAAGATTCTCAGTACCCATTCTGCAAGAAAGACCTTCAGATGGATCCATCCCAATGTCTTTCCCTGTGCTCCTGTGTTCCTGAGATTGCTCTGTATCACATCTACTCACTGACAGTTACAGTTGCACTAAATCCCAGACTATTGTTAATTTCATGTGTTCATTATATCAGTCCTTAGCAGTTTCCTCATTCATAATATTGAAGAAACAGCCAATGAAAATAATACTTAAATAGCACACCCTGTGTATTTCATAGAATCATTTATATACAATCTAGATATTGACACTTCTGTATTTAATTCAACATTGTTATTAGTGTTTCTGGAGTAAATATATGGTACGAGGTGCTGTTCATGAACCCCTACTTCAAGCAATAATATAAAATGAACAGTATATAAACATGGGAGAATAAATTTCAAGCACATGGCTAAAGTGTATGATGCTAATACTAACTGCAATATGAAGAACTCTATGCTAAAGCCAAAAAATTTCACTGCTTCTGAGTACCAAAAGCAAAAAACAGTCTTAAAATGTTACTGGCTAAAATGAAGGAATTCCTACATTAGCAATGGATTTGTTCATGTGACAGTCAGTTAAGCAACTGTTTACTCTATTTCATCTTGGGTTATCTATTATATTAAAGACTCAACTACGTTGAAAGATCTGACTGGCACTTTTAATTAATCACCTTAAAACACTCATTTTCCACATATAACTACTAATATAGGATCTATTTAATTAGTAGATTAAGGGCTTTAGCTGTTCCTGCCTGTTTACATAAGAGTTATCATTAAAGTCAGTGCTAACAGAGCAAATCAGTGAGGCCACCAGAGACAAACCATAATAAACTTATCCCTGTCTGAACACCAGCTGCTACCCTGTACCCTCTGGAGTCAGCAAATCAAAAATGTTGGAGGCAGAAGATGGATGATTCTGACAATAGCCCCCACATTTTGGGTCCTGCTGAATCTATGCTGAAAACAGAACTGATTCCTAACTTGACATTTCCTGATAATTTCCTTTTCTCATACAGGGTCACATGACAGCTGGAGACAGGGTTATGCATACAAAAGGCCACCCAAATGAAAGAATATAAGGAAATAAATTCAAAATTACAAAACGAGAAAGCTTCCAGGACTCTTAGGGACTCTGGACTTCTAAAAGAATTTCAAAGGCTAGGGAAGGTCTAAGAAATAAGAAAAGGTTTTCCCTTTCAAACGCTGGCACTGCTCCAAAGAAGAGCTGCCTTCTGCCAACAGGAAGTAGCCATCAAGTTTTCCTAAGCATGGTTGTTTACCTCCCTGGGTATTTTCCCAGAAGAGGTTCCCGTTCTGAACCAGGATGTGCAAACAGAAAATCCTACTGGAACAGGAGCTGTTAGGTATGTGAGATTTCAAGTTAAGTGTTTTCCTCAAAGAGCTTGCTCAACATGTGAGACTCTGGCACAAATCCCAGCACTGTTGGCTCCCTGGGCCAGCAAGTTCAGTCTCTCCTGTACTGTCTAAGCACATTCTGCAGCATCACCCCAAACAATGCACTTGCTGCATCACCTCAAGTAAGTGCAGAATCTTCACTTTTTTTCTTTTACTTGTGACTCCCACCTCTAATGTGTCACTGTGCACCAGTGTACACAGGTGAGCACAGCACCTCTCCATGCAGACCTCCTGGGGCATCCCCCAGAACCTCCAAATCCTGTGTACCCTGCACAACTCCCTGGTCCACATTTTCCTGCCAGCAGGAGGAGAGAACCCTGCAGGGGAACACTGTGCTTGGGACCAAGCTAGAAAGAGAAAAGCCAGAGAGCTGAAGTAGGACTAAAGTAGGACTACACATGGAAATAGGGACTACAATCAGACAAACCACAGCAAAGCACCAGAGGTGCCAACAGCTGGACCTTTTAAAGGGAAAGGGAACTCATGCAATGGAAATAAAATCGATTGAGCAATAGAGGAATGGTGTGGGAAGGGGATGGGCCAAGCTGGTTGGAGGCAGAAGCCAAAACAACTAAGCAAAGCCTCAATGACAACTGCAACCTCCTCTTGACCTGTGGGACTCCTGCAGAGATCAGGGTGCCCAGCAAACAGATGACCTGACCTGAGCCCATTTTCCTGGCCAAATGACCAGAGCTGCTTGATTCCCAGCTGGAGCCTCTCAGGGACTGGCAAATGGCATAAACCTTCCCAAGGGCATCCAGTGGCTATGTATAAAGATCTGTTTACATGACTAATGTTTGCAGAGTTTTCCAGTAACATTTCACTCTTCCAGAACTGGTAGCACAGGGTTGCCAGCCATTCTGTTTACTGTGATGTGGATATCTTGTCTTCTTTTAAATTCCCATCAGTGTTTGCTCCAAGCTCTGAATGTGCAAGAGAAAATCGCTTCTTTGTCTGACAGAAAGAATCAAATCAAGAGATCTTTATCTCAAAATACTGCTATGTCCTTGTAGGGAGATAGATTTTCCCTCTATATCAGTATTTCTTGACAAGTGTGAAGGAGATTAGGAAGCTGTGTCTACACTGGGACCTCTGTGGTTTAATAAGCATGTCAATTTTCTGGAAAAACTAGTAAATTGGCAAAAAATTGCAACTGCTACAAAATTATATATATTTGTTAATTTCTGGTCTTGCCTGAGGCCGGTGAATTCTTGAGTTTCAGAGGAGTCTAAAAATGATGCAAATTGGAATTACAATGCACATGAAAGTCAGAAAAAAAACCCCACTATGGAGAATGAAGGAACATTCTGAGCCTTTTATAGAGACTGCTTGATCTCAAATTTACTGTTATCACTCAAAAAAAAAAAAAATCATTAGGCTGTTCTAAGAAAAATTTGCCATCTTGTATTCTGTAACAATGGAAAAAGAAATTATACACACAAAATGTTAGAAGCTGTGAAACATGAGATGATTTTGTTGCCAAGAAATCTGTGATGCAAAGAGGTCACTACAGAAGGCCACAATGGAGATTCATATTTTCTAAAAATTAAGTTGATCAGTTGCTATACATGGATCTACACCCGGGCTTTGGGCTGTGTGCTTCCCATCTCTCTTTTTTCACAAGGTACTGCATTGAAATTTATTGCTGCTAAGCTACCATTAAACCTGGAATAGGGCCCAACCTCTTTGAATGTGGGCAATGGAACTGAACTGTCCAAAGAAGCTCCAAAGTGAGCCTCAGTGCCTATGGCTGCTGGGAACTCCCACAGCAGTGAAGGGAGATCCTCTTTTCCTGAAGAAAAAGCCTTATAAAAGGCCTAATCTCTAGTCAGCTTGCAGAATATCTTTGTTTCAGAAACAGCATTGCCTGAGTTAACTCAGACTTCTTTTGTGAATCAGAAGCAAGACTTCACTGAGTATGGTGATGGGAGAATGAGCCCTATTGGCATGGGGAGGCAGATCACCCCACAACAGGGGCATGTGAGCTCTGTCACAAGACAGGGGCTGCCTGAGCCAACTGCAGTGGTTGGGACACTGCAGACAGACAGAACTCCAGCAGGAAGGCCTGAAGAAGAGTTGTAACAGGAGTCACTTGAAGTGCAGGTGTGATGGGATCTCTCCCTCACCACAAATCAGCTAGGTCAGAGGACTGAACCATAAAGATGACCAAATGTAAGACTCTCCAGCCTTTGGCCCACAACCAAGAGCTAAGATGGAACTCAGGCACTCACCCACTGTTCCTGGAAATTCTGGGTTGTTGGAAGTGCCAGTAACATGTATGTGGAACATGAGGACATGAGGAAAAGGAACTGGAATGCAAGGTACACATATGTTAGGGGAGTCATGGCTTACAGTTGAACTCACTGTGCCTTTTCCATGCTTTTCTGGTGGTACCCTGGGAAAAATCCCAGAAGCCAATGAAGCAGAATCCCAATAATTTATTATTAATGGAGAATGGGTGAGAGCTGAGTGAAAATCACCTCTCTGAAGGGCTTGCTTGTGGCAGGGTTAAGAGAAGGGAAAGCCAATGTCACTTTGAACAGCATGCAGGCAGGGTGGCAGCTCCTTGCAGTAGCCAGAGGATACAGATTCTGCATATTGCCTGAGACTGAGAGCACGAAAACTATGAAAGATGCACTCCTGAATTCCAATGTGTAATGACAAAATTTAAGAATAAGTAAGATTAGTTTGCAGGGTTTGAATAACCTTGTTTTAGGCTGCAAAACAGGTTCTCTTCTCATTTAATCAGCTATTGATACAGATATGGGAACACTCCAGCTGTTGTCAAGAACTTGGGGGCCTGGGCCACCATCCAAGTATTTTCAGACACACATTTGGCAAGCAAGCTCTTTCTCAGATTATGATTGTCAGTTAATCTTTTCTCTACGCCCCCCTCTTCCATTTTACTTTCCTCCTCTATTCCCCCTTTTTTCACGTGTAGATAACATTCAACACACTTTTTTTTCTCTGTATCTGAGATTACACAAGGGCAAAGCCTCTCCACCTTCGTTAAACAAAATTATTTCCTCCGGTGGGTTGGCCACCTGGAACACAAAACATAAAGCTATTTTAACAGGAACTAACTTGGATTTCTGGCAGGACAGCCAACAGTATCCTCATTGGCACATCCTTGGTGGTAGTGCTGAACCCCTCAGCGGGGTGAAGGCAGGGTGAGAAGCATTGTTGAGTCACGTGGATCACAGGATTAAATCCAGTGACTGAAAAAAAGAAAAATACAAAGACTGGAATGTGTAAACAGTGAAGGGAAAAAAAAAGAAGTGAAAATCAGAATTAAACTTGAAGCCTTTTTGTTAAAACTCTCTGAAAGGGTGTCACAATATAAGATCACCTTTATGGCCCTATCCTTAGCCACTCTTTTACCCAGCGACTCAACCATATATTTAATAAAACACTTTATATATCCTAATGGTAGTAAATAATATTTGTGAGCCTAAATACATTCTCAGCAACTGCACCAGAGCTAGTCTTAGTACTGCTAAAACTATTCAACAAGGCTAGAATGCAGGGTGTCATGCCCTTCTTTTGCTAGCTATTACTGCCAACACTAGACATGCTAATGGATGCTGTTATTATATTCAGTAACAATGGACACCACCAGTGCCAAGGGAGGCTTCCACTTTTGTTGGTTGCACATCACTGTGAAGCAGCTCAGGCATCACTACTAGCACATATGTGCCTGCACTTGTGTGGTTTATTCACTATCACAAGTGTTTGTTGCAAAAGGAAATGTGCTTTACTTGGGCTCTGGTTCCACATAAAATTAAATAGGAAAATGGAATCACCTGCAGACAAAAGGTTAGGATTTTTCTTCAGTCATAACACCAAGACATCTGGATATCTTTATGATAAATCATATAATAATAAATCAGATCTCCCCAGTATAGCTGTAAATATTACAAGTCAGCAATGTAAGGCAGCCCTGTTCACCCCGTTCAACACTTTTCTGGCAAATAAGGGCAACTTGAAATGGATGTCTGAAATCTGAAGCAGTTATTAATACTGAATCTGCATTTTGGTAGAAAACAGTAACATTTTAAATTGGGAATTAGAATTACAGAAGAAACATGAGTCCAAATCCAGAGGAGACACACAAAAGAGAAGCAGTTTTCAATGGCCAGCATCTAAGGGGCTTAGCAGGACCAGAACAAACAATTTTTTGCACTCCGATTCAAAGGCTTATCGAAAAATTGCCATATTTTTCACAAAGGTGTCAAAGTAGAAAGACGAACTTTCAGCCTTAGCTCAATGTCATGCTGCAGTGCGTAAGAAAAGAACAAACACAAGCTTACAAATGCAGTTTGTTCTCTGTATCATGAAAGCCTGGCAGAACTCCAGTGCTGGAGTAATGCCAAACCAGCACACCAGTGTCTTTGATCTTCTAAAGCTCATGTTTTCCTTTAGTGTTTAACATCTCTACTAATTTAAAATCAGTGTACAAATGGCTTTCAGAAATAATAGTGAGCAGCCAAAGTCTCGACATTTCATAACTATTCAGGTCGTTGGCAACTGTCACAAGTGGAAACTTGGAAAGCTTCAGGCACTGAGCTGTGTTCAAACATCCTCAATGCCCTGCATGGCTCTGCATTGCTGTCGGTAGGTTGCCGAACACCTGCATTCCCATGGGCAGAGTATTTCTAGGCTTTCTACCTACAAAACTTTTGTCTGAGCCCTAGATCTATCAGATCTGACAGGGTGATTTCCTTCATCAGACACCACAGAAGTGCTCACTTCACTCCCCACACAGCACGGCTGCTTCTCAGAACACCCCTGGGGGAATTTCTGCGTAGTCTCCTGCAACTTCCACTCATCAATCACTAACCTCGATGCTTTTTTAGTCTTTTTAGCCCTTTTTTAGCGCGTTCTTATGGCACCTGCTACAGCCTCCATTCGTGGCACTTGTGTTCCCCATGATCATGCTTGTGACTACTTGTGACAGACTGGCCTCGGAAAGGAGACCAGAGAGAGACTTCAGCTGCATCGCTACGCCAGGCTCGGTTCACTGCCTTCTCAAGGAACTGGTCAACTTCGGCGAAGACCATCGCGGGCGGGCACGGCACGGCAGTCACGGCAGCCCCTCACAGTCCGTTCTGCCCCTCACGGCCCCATTCTCCCGGCCACACCCCTGCAAGCTCCGCCCCTCACAAGCACCGCCCTCCACAAGCCCCGCCCCCGCCCCTCGGCAGCGCCTCACCGACCGCAACCCCCTTGTCTGATGCAATTCGCTTTCCCCCTTGCTGGCGGCCTCGGGCCAATCGCGGACTCTCTCGGCCCTGGCGTCACGACTCGCAGCCAATGAGCGAGAGCCACGATGGTAGAAATCCGGGCGGGGCCGCGCGGTGCGCAGACGGCGGTGTTGGCGACGCCGGGCGGCGTGTCCCCTGTCCACCTGTGCCGCCATGGCAGCGCTGCCCGGTGCCGCGGCCCCGCGGCTGCTCCTCATCCCGAGCAAAGCGGCCGAGGCTCCCGGCCCCGCGGCTGCCCGGCATCTATCCGTTGTCCTGCCGGCAGGAGCCGACCCCGGCCTCCCGGGGATGGAGAACGCGCAGCCGGCCCGTAAGCGGCAGCGGCTCACGCATCTGAGCCCGGAGGAGAAGGCGCTGCGCAGGTGAGTGGGGGGCAGCGGTGGGAGGGCTGCGGCTGTACTTGGTGGGGACAAGATCTCCCGCTGACGGCCGCCCTGCCCTGCAGGAAGCTGAAGAACCGCGTGGCGGCCCAGAGTGCCCGCGACAGGAAGAAGGCACGGATGACGGAGCTAGAGCAGCAAGTGGTGGAGCTGGAGGAGGAGGTAAGGGGCTGGGGGAGACGAGGGGCTGGGGGAGCGGGAGTTGTGGAGCGGCCTCCCTGCCTCACGGCTCTTCGCAGAACAAGAAGCTGCTGCGGGAAAACCAGCTCTTGCGGGAAAGGACGTGTAATCTCGCGCGGGAGAACCAGGAGCTCCGCTGCCGACTGGGTTTCGATGCTCTGAAGACGGAGGAGGAGGAGGAGGAGGGTGGTGAAGAGTTCCAGGTGAGCCGCGCTGCTGGCGTGTCCGCCCCCGCCTTGGGCAGAGCTGCCCCGCTCCCGGGGCAACCTTGGTGCTGTGGGCAGGGATATGCCGGAAATACCTTTGTCCTCTATATGGAGGCTGTCCTGAAACTCAGCATGTGCCAAGTCGAAATGGGTGCCACTGGTAATGTGGGAGGTGAAAAGCTGATTAGCTCTAGGCTGTTTCAAGTCCGTTTTAGCTGGTTTTCTACCTTTTATCGTAGAAGTGAAGTAGAAACTGTTACAGTCACGTCGGTGTGTCTCAGATGTGGTGGAGAGGGTCAGGCTTTCATTTAAAAGTGTCAAACAAGATAAATGTTCAAGTGTAGGGAAGCTTCAGCTAACTTTGGAAATTGGCTTACCTTCAGGTTCCTACAGAGCAAGCAAATAAGAGAATTTTGTGTTGGAACCCTTTGCAGAAAAATTACGATCTAAAAGATTATGTACTGTACTGCCTGCCAGAACATCTGCAGTGACTGAGTTTTTGTCTTGCTACAGGTTGTGAAGGAATCCCAAGTGGATGAGATTAGATTGGTGACCGGGTCCGCTGAGTCCGCAGCACTCAGACTACGTGTTCCTCTGCAGCAGGTGCAGGCCCAGCAGTCACCACTTCTGATCGTTTCCACATGGATTCTGATGGCAGTGACTCTTCAGACTCTGAGGTGAGCATCCAGTCCTGGACAAATTGTCCATGAAATTCAGAACTGCTGTAGGTTTAAGACTAGTGTTATAACTTTCTGATTTTAAATAATTTGACGGTTTCCATTTGTACTTGGTTTGTTTTCCAAGTCTTAGAATGCCATATCTGTGGCTCAGAACAGCAGTGTTGGGCTGTATCCAGTGAATACAGGAGTTCAGCAACACCCACACAAAAAAACCCAGCCCCCAAAGCTTTGGTCATGTGCAGGTCTGGCTAAGCCATGTTCTGGTCTGTGGTCTGTGTAGCCAGCAGGCGCTGTTGGGTGTTTGCACTTGATGGGTACAAGATCTCAAGGAGCTTCTAATAGTGGCAGTGAATCTCAAATGCATGTATAATTCTTTGGGGATTGCCAGTACCCTTACAAAAAGCTGTGGGTAAAGAATGACTGTGCCCTGGAACAGATTGTCCAGAAGGGTGTGGAGTCTCCCTCACTGGAGACAGTCGAGAACCATCTGGTGTAATCCTGTGCCACGTGCTCTACTGTGGCTCTGCTTGAGCAGGGAAATTGCACCAGATGTGACCTACTGTGGTCCCTACCAACCTGGCAGATTCTGTGAATTTTTGCAAGATAAGTAACTGCCTTAACCCTGTGTTTGATGTTCTTGGTAAAACGGCTGTGATTGCATCAGTGTATTTAACTTCCACATGGGGGTTAATAGATGACACATTTGGTGTTTAGCTGTAACAGTAATAAACTCTCTTGCTGAAATTGTCTTTCATTTTGCAGTCTGATCTCCTCTTGGGCTTTCTGGACGGTCTGGACCCAGAAATGTTACTCAAATATGCTGATTCAGAGTCAACGTGCCTGGAAAAGCTGGAGGAAGAGTTCTCTGGAGAAACAAATCCCATACCAGCCACCCTGTCTCCCTCTTTGGGGTCCCCATCAGCTAAGCTGGAAGCCATTAATGAACTCATAAGGTTTGATCACGTGTACACAAAACCCCTCGTAGTGGAGATTCCTGTTGAAGTGGGCAACCAAACCAATATGCTAGTGAAAACTGAGGAAGAAAATCTCTCTTCGTCTGATGACAAGACTATCCCCGAGGTCCCAGTGTCTGTGAAGAAGGAACCTGTAGACAGCTTCATGCCTGAACTGGGCATTTCTCATCTGCTTTCTTCCTGTCATAGCCTTGAAGCCTCAAGCTACCTGTTGGATGGCTGTAGTGACTCTGGGTATGAAGGATCCCTGTCGCCCTTCAGTGATACATCGTCTCCGCTTGGTGCTGACCATGTGTGGGAGGATAGCTTTGCCAAGGAACTCTTTCCCCAGCTCATCAGTGTCTAACCTGGTAGTGTTAACTGCCCTTGAGTAACTGTCCTGGCAAGATATCACCATATCCCCCTTTGGGGTGTATGTGGGGAAAATCAAGCCTATTCAGAAAAGTGTTTCTCACCTTTACCCCTGCTGGTAGATGGTGTGATGGTATGAAAAAGCCTAGGGTGTCCTGTCCTGCCCTGGCTCCCCCTCAGTCAGTGTTGGTTTAGGAGAGGCAGGTTTGTTTCTCAATAACTTGCTCATTCTCTACGAACCTGAAAATGTTGTGTTGTTTTCCGGTTAAAATTTTAACACCAAAAACTAAACTGGGATATTCATGTATAGACAACTGGGCTAGACCATAATAGTCTCTTAAGTCTTACAGCTTCACTAAATGCTTGTTTTCCATTTGCTATGTAGAGTTGCTTTGTCCATTTAATATTTAACTGTATTGGTGCAATTAAAATGCAGTGCAGCTCACTGACCCTTTTTTGCCTTAGAACTCAGTGGGGAGGGAGAGTATCTGGGCTTTGGAGAATTTAAGCTCAGGTCCCTCATTGTCTCACCCTGCCATGCACTGATGAGCAGTGCTCATAGGGTGTCTGCACTTCCTTTTTGGGGGCACTGCATGTGGCAGAGGGGTTTTTGTGAGAGCCAGAGCTACTAGAGCAAAACCTTCAGCCTCTGTAAGGCAGGGGGCAGGAGGTTGAAGTCTGAGTATTCAAAAGTTGGGGCAGTGGTGGAACCCTGGTGGCCAGTAATGCTGTCCAGAATTCTCGGCCTGAGGGGAGGTGGGTGTGAGACAGACACAAGAGAAAACAGTTGCAGATTCTCCATTACCACAGGGAATCCTGAAGCATCAAATGGACTTGTCAGGAGCTAATTTCAAATACCACAGCAGGACTCTCATTGTCCACGTCCATTTGCTCCAGTATCCACTATTTATCACAATATTAAAAACACTTGGAGAGACAGAAGAAATTTTATGCTGAAAATAAGAGCACTGTTGCAGGTGTTGGCACAGCTGTTCTTGGTTTCAGTACTATTTCATGTCTTGCATTCAATTTTGACAAAAATAACTTGGGGTGGGGAGGAAGGAAAACCAGAGATATTTTGGTCAGTAACATTCAAGGTGACAGGACTGCTTTGGATTACAAGTTTGAGTAACCTAGCTTATAATGAAGGATTTTACCTGAATAGTGGGTAGAAATAAAGACTACAGCTGTGTAGTATAACAAATATAGATTGAAAATCCAAGTAGTCAGAAGAATGAGCTCAAGGTGGAAGATAGGGATTACTGCAAGTGTATCAAATAAATTGTTGCAAGTCCAAAAAAAAGCAAAAGTGAGGATTTGACATGTAGTTTTGCATTACATTTTGTTAGCACCTTTTTACGGAGCCCCAACCCCTCCTGGCAACTGTGAGCAAGCCATTTCAACATCTAAAAAATCCAAGGAAAATCATGTTACAGTCTCCTTTCCATCACAGTAGGATATGGGCTGTGCTTAACATTTCAACCTTGTTAAGCACAGGAGATAGAAATGTTCAAGGACATGGTCTTGACACTGTTTTGCTTCCCCTTTTCAACTTAACAGCTATATTCTGGCATGCTTTATCCTGACTTACTGCAAGCACTGGGTCCCACAACAAGCTGTTAATAGTTACTGAGATCTCTTCCACTAAAAACACAGAACTAATTCTTTGGCATCTAGAAGCCTCCTACTATTCAGAATTCCTATAAGCACTAGTATTTTCTACTACAATCAAGTCCACTAAGATGCTACACAAAAAAGCAAAGTCTTACATTCCAACAAAATTATTAAAATCTGCATTTCAAACTTTCCTCAACTTTCCTTAACTTTAAGAATACCTAGCTTGCTTAGTTCTGAATAGTTTTATTCTGAAGTAAAATGAAACGTCTGAAAACACAAACTATAGCAACACCTATGGGTACCCCTATTGCTTTATCAGAGGCCTTTGGGTCATGACAAACTTAAAACAACTCTTCCTTCCTGGCAGCTTCAGGGTTATTCTATCCTCCTGTTGCCTTCCCTTATTCAGCAGGTTTATTCTACCCTGCTCTATACTGTGGAGGAAAAAAGGGGCATGGCTTTGACATAACATGGTTAAATTCAAATCTGCTTAAGCCAGTAGAGTACCTTACTGTCCACCTGAAGGGACTACACATAGGCTCCCAGGGTTTTTTCCACTCTTACCAGGAATGAAACAGTCATCTAAAAAATATTTTAGAAAATTTATTGAAAACTGACATACAAAGGGTGATTTGGTCCCAAGAGAAGACAGACCAGAATCGGATCTTCCGTATTTCAAAATAAGGTTTTTTCTAATACTGCATCCCATTTGCCATCCTGTTTGTGAACAGCATTAATAAAAGTCTTTTAAGAACAACAACAACAAATGAAACTCACAAATACAGAAGTCTGTAAATGCCCACAGCTGGATCTCTCATCCAATCACCAAGTGATTGCTGTAGCAAGTACTTGCCCAGTGCTCCTGTCACTTGGTTCCCACTCTAGCCCACTCTTCCATCAATTTAAGCAACTCAACTCCACTGTCTCCTATCACAAGGGCAGAAATGTATTGTGAAAAAATGAAAGCAAATGTTTTCTATCAGAGAAAATTCTTAGACAATTTTTTCTCCATCTCACAGTCTTTGTCAAAAGTGCACCACTATGTTCTTGTTTTAGATGGCAGGTAACAGGTCAGTGATGCCCTATTGGCATTGAATTAAGAGAAAGACACCTCTGAAAGTCAACCTTTGGTACAAACCTAGCAGGAAAAAGTATGCTTAAAAGCCATCTACAACAATTCCTTATTCTGCAAATCTGAAACGCAGTTTGGTGTTTTTAAGAGGAAAACAACTGCATCAATTCCATGTATTTAGGCCTCCTGCAATTTTTTTACACCTTCTGTTGCAACTTCAGTGTTGCTGAGATGGCTTAATCACATTTTTTGAAATTTTCATCCTTTCTTCTCAGTTTATTTAGGATTCAGAGCTTTTACCTAAAAAATACTTCAAACTTTGAACTTTCACTATAATCCAGCAAGCTGAAAACCAGTTACTTAGTTGGAGGCTCCACATTTTCTACCTGCAGTGATTACAGCCTTCTCCAAACTTCACTGCTTTATGTTCTCAAACACTGGAGCACATCAAAGGCTGTAGGCTTTAAACACATTCAGCAGCTTAAAAATATGTAAGAAATTTTACACAGTTCATGCAAGAGATTTATAGCAGACCCTGAAATGAAATTAGGCATTAGAGCAAGATAGGCAGCACATGTTCTTCAACTCAATAAACCTTCCAGGATGACACAGGTGTATACTGGTTTCCAGACTAATGCCTAATTAAATGCTGGAGTGTTTTTTTGTGAAGCTCTGAAATGTTTTATCAAGAGACAGAAAATTTCAGACAACCTTCAACAAAAGCAGCAAGACAAACAGGGTTTAACAAACAGGTATCTTTTGAACAACCAAAAGGAAATAAGGGATGACTGCCAAAAAGAGAATCTCGATTTTAAACTTTCAGCCATGGGTTATTCAATAGTAAATATTATCACAAGGATTATCTCTTAGCTGTGCAGAGGAAGAGTAGATTTTCTTACGTGAGCAGCTGTTACTGTGTCCTTGCTCCTTTCTGTTAGCAAGATGTCAAAACCAGGTTGAGACGTAGAACTCTGAACAGAACCTATTACTTAGAAAGGCATTTCTTATGCAAAGCCTCAATTCCTGTATCTCTGAGAAAGCTCAAGGACTTATGAACAAAAGATGAAACCCTTAAACAAGTTGGAGAACCTTAAGCATAAGGAACTGCTGTGCATTGAGAAAAGGTACAAACAATAGCTCGTTGTGGATTCCTTTCCTTGGCACCCTGCACAGGGTAGAAAGTTCTTTTGGCATACATCTGTATAAACAATGTGATGCTATATTATTGGCACATACTGTGGCTTAAATGTTATGTCTAAATTCTCTCAGGAAAAAGACAGGCATCTCCTTTACTTCACCACCAAAGGCTGGGACTTGGGTACAGACAATAATCTAGCATTTGACCCTCCTAGTGGCAGCAAGTAGCTCCCTGTTATCTGATTTATGTTTATCAAAATTAATGGATGCCACTCATTTCATCAGAAGTTACAACTGACTTTCCAACTCCATACATACACAGAATCTCAGCACAATGTAAAATGTGAGTCTCTTTGCTGAGAACCACTTTTCTCCATTGTTTGGGGAGATCATCGAAAACCCACAAATAAAATTTAGAAGCCAATGAACCAAAGATGACTTCAGTTGGCAGGTATCCTGCAAGTTATAAGCACTGGCTTTGCTTTCTACAAAGCAAAAAACTTAAGCAGTATTCAGCAGTAATATTCCTTCCCTACCACCCCATGGATTGTGTAATTTCTACATCTGAGTTTACATCAAGTCCAAACAGGGAAGATGGTGTGAAAAGCTGTATTACCAGAGGGATTGCTTTTCTATCTGTGACTAGAGTTGAAGGTATTTCTTCCTTTACATTTTGTAATTCAAATTACCAAATGGCCAAGCATAGTATGTACACCAGTTTCAATGGCTCAGTAAGAGAAAGGTGTGGCTTAAGCCACAGTTACATTCAGTATTTGGATTTTATACTTTACCAAGGGCAGTTAAGAGATATTCCACCATCAAGCAAGATGGAAATCTACTTCCCTGTTCCAAAGGCCTCTGAATTACCTTTTCAGTAAAAGTAAGAATATTTAACAGATTGGAACAAAGAAATCTTAGGGTGTTTCCTGGCCACCCTATGATTGTGGTGTGCTTATGACTGTTAGTAAGAAAACAAAAAACAAATAATAGAACTTCAGATTCACACATCAAACCAGAAAAAAATAATCAAAAAACACCAACAATAAGCATCAGAAGCTCACCACTTCCAGTCTAAAATCTGGCACCTACAACTCCATTTCTTCTTCTGCACACCCAGATATTCCCAAACTAGCATATGGATCTGGAGACATGGCAGTCTGTTGTGATCCAGGGAACGTTTCAGTCTGTGGATCAAAAGGAGCTCCTGGTGTTGGCTGCTTGGCCTGACACCCTTCTGTACTCTGCTGCTTGAAGTCCTTAACAGAGACAGACTTCAGTTTATCTGTCATAAATTCAGGAAGAGGTTTCCAAAGCACCAGCTCCATAGAAGGACGGCTCCTAGAAGGGATAGAGGTTCAGTAAAATTTAAGTTCTCCAAGCACAGCTATTAAATGCAGAAGAGTTGTATCTTCATCCTTTGAGCTAGCATAGAACTATATTCCAGAAAATATATACCTTTTCCCCCCTATTAAATTTCCTCTCCCCTAACTAGTTCCATTATTTCTAGTTCTAACCCTGTATTTTCTCTCCTTTTTGCACCAAACTTGACCACTGTTGGTCACATTTCAGGATCTTCTCATTTTGAAAATTCATATACATAAAACCAAAACTCAAACTGGTTCACTCAACAAATTTCACTGTGTAGAAATGAGGAGTAAAAAACAGACCCTTGATGACCACTACAGTTACACTTATTTTTTTTTTTACATTAGGACAGTTTTTCCTATTTTTAACCAGATGAATGGTCTGTTTTACAACGTTGGCTGCATCATGCAGTGATCAAGGACATCTCCATAAACATGAAACGAGGTCTCTCTTTTCACTTGCACATGTTAGCTACATAGTACCATGATTTCCTCCAGAACTTACATAGACTCTATTATTTTCTTTGTCAGGACTTCACCAAAATCCCTCTTCATCCCTTTCTTAAGGGTATCTGACAGGATAAGAGTGGGCAGATTGCTAATATTTCCATCAGCATGAACTTCCTCATCTTCATCAATTATCCTAGGAATGGAGGGGGAAGAGGGAGATAAAAACTATTGAGCAAACTGTTATCAGGAACATCCACTGCAGACCACAGTATCTATGTGCTCTGCTCTGTGCAGATCTCTGGCCTAGGCTGGGTACCAGAAGCAGCAGGGCCATGTTAACACCAGTCTCTCTTGGGCCAAAATACCCAAAATACTCATCACAGAAGCCACTCGAGCAGCAATGCCACTTCTGGTACCTGAGCTATACCCCTGTGTTATCCCAGCAGAGTCAGTGCAGACATACACTGAGAGAAAATAAACAAATTCCCTCCAAGGGAAACTGTATGATTCTGTCACATTACACAAGTCAGTCTCAGCTATGCAACTGTTTCACCTGCTCAATTCCCCATAACTGGACTTTGAGAATTATTTCAAAGGTACTGAAAACAGTGCTTCACTTTCCACAGTGTTGTGCCAGTTTCTGAGATTAAACTGGCACAAATTGTTGAAGTGTTTAGAACAAATGGAAGGATCTCCTTTGTTTTTGGTAAACCTTTTATAGAAAATTTAGCAGCATAGCTGGGAAGAACAGGGAACAATCCTCCAAGAGGACCAAAGCAGACACAGACAGGTAATAGAGACCTATTTCACTACTCTGATTTACCCATGAAAAAAATAGCAGTCTAACAGTACCTTGCTTCTCCTTATGCATCATCTATGGAGTAATCTACAAAAAAATCTTGTTTTAAAATTTCTGTAACTTTTGGCATTTCTAATCATCTGCAGTGGTCATTTTAGATATTTTGGAATACCAGCTCAACTGCAATCAACTGATACATACACATGCAATTCCCAGAAATCTTTCAAGGGCCAGAATGCACAGTAAATTTATTAAATGACTACAGCAGACTGTCTATAGCCACCCCATAACCCCACATCAAACCATCAGCAAGATGAATCTCAGCCTTACTGCATATGTGCAGAGAGACCTCTCTGGTTCATGCTACTCTCTACACTGACAAATTCACATCTATTTTAAATATTAATCACAGAACAAGCTGCAGCTGGTTGAAAAAAGCTGAGCTCAAGCCTGAGCAGGTAAATGTTACAATTTGAGCTCTGGATGCTCACACGAGCACTAAACTCCATTATGGTATACTGAAGCTGCATAATAATTGTGAGCAGGGTGTTATTTACTCAGCATCTCCTGCTCTAGAACCCTTAATTTCAGATCAGCCTGAAGACTCAAAGGATCACAGGTAGCCTACAATGAAATCATTTGAACAGAAGGTTCACCTCAGCTTTACAGCAGTGTTATCACACTGCTAAGTGCTAGATTTACCCCTGAATGCCCACCAAAAAAGGGAAAGCTCAGCAAAGCCAGGCTACTCAATCCCTGCATTTACCTGTCCTCAATTTCCTGAAGTTTCCTGCGAGCAACCTCGCATTGCTGTTCCCCCATTGTCTGATCCATTTCTTCACAGGGAATTTCTAACATGGCAGTTTCAGGACCGCTGCCACCATACTGACTTGCTACCTCCCCAGCTGCCTGCTGACCTGCACAAAGAATCCATTCTTCAGTGTTGGGATTCAAAGGGCAATTTTTGCTTCCTGTCAGTCTCTTCTTCCGCACAGGACAGCTAGGAAACAAAGGAAGTTTACAGTTGTCAAAAAAGAAATGTGGCATTCTACAGGAACAAACGTTAGAGAGAAAGTGCATTTCGGCAGCATTGACACACTGTGGTAATGCAACCTCAACAAAGAAAATAAATTCATGCTGCTCTTAGTAAAATGTGAGTACCTATGCAGGAAAATCAGTGCCACGCAATTAATTAGGTAATAGAAAGGGATTTGGGTTCATGTGCAATTCAAGGGAAGAGTTCCAAATGGAAACAATAATAGATTTTCTTCCTGTTTGTACTGTAGGTGAGATGTGCTCAAATCTCTTACAAAACGAAAAGCAAATCAGGATTTTTCAGGCTATAAAAGACAAATTAATTTACCCTTCTGCTTCTTCTTCTAGCTTATGCTTCTTTCCACATCGCACAGAGACACTACAAAAGAAAAACAGTTACTTAGCTTCAAATCGTATCTCCTGGTTACCCTGATATTTTCAGACAATATTTTCCTCCTTTTTAAAATTTCATCTGAGATCAACAGTCACAGTATGTCACCAGCTGTAAAGGGGGTAAAAGTTTGGGACAATAAATGACCACTTTGTTCCAAAGGAAGTCAAAGGCAGCTGTAATTGCTCAGTTCTCTGAACAGAATTCTATGCTAATTTCTTCTCCTTTACATTATTATTTTTCCACAAGGGGAAAGAACAATCTTTGCTAAAACTCAAAAAGCTTCAAGAAAGAACACATGACCCAGCTTGAGTCTCCTAATACTCTGTATCACAGCGACATACTGAAAATATACTGGGAAAAAAAAAAAAAGTTTGAAAGTATGGAAAGATGCTGGTATACTCGATTACCTTTCTTGCCTTTTAAAAGGCTCCCTCACCCCCCACCAGCCAGCTTTAAGGTCCTCAGCCGAACACAATACAATTCTAACCTCCTACCAGTGCAACACGGCTACAAGGAACCAAATCCCAGCCGCCTCGCAAAGCCCCGAGCGCAGTTTCCCACTGCCGGCGCTGCGCCCTCGGCCCTGCGGGAGCGGGTTCGGCACTTACTGGCTGCGGCTCCTGGTGAAGGAGCTCACCGGGGCCACCGTCAGCCCCTCGTTGTGGCTCCCGAGCGCGGCCAGGGAGGCCAGGTCGAAGCTGCTCTGCAGGCAGAGGCCGGAGGATCCGTCCACGCCGTCGTTTCTGATCCCTGCCATGACCATGCCGGGTGGCTGCAGACGGCCGTGGCCGCCGGTTAAGGGCTGCGGGCCGAGGCGGTCCGGGGCAGCGGCCGGCGCTGTGGGGAGCTCCACGGCCGGGCCCGCCGGGATGCCCTGGCAGGATCTGCCTAGCGCTGCCATTTCCTGCTGCGGGGGAGAAAGCGCACATCAACGCCGCAATCCGCGCTGCGCGACGCTCCGGCCTTGCCCGAGGCACTCCCGCAGGAGCCCCGCACGGAACCGCCTCCGTCCGCGGCGCTCACCCGGGCCGAGCCAGGCCGAGCGGCCGCCGCTACAGCCCGGGTCCTTCCAGGCCTTTCGCTGCGATCGGATAAGGGCCCGCGGGCACTGTGGGAGTTGTAGTCCCGGGGACCTCTGGGAGTTGTAGTCCCGGGTGCTGTGGGACCTGTGGGAGTTGTAGTCCTGGGTGCTGTGGGAGGCGCGGTCTGGGAGCGGAGCCCCGACGGGGGCCCCGCGCCCTCACGGCGATGGCGGCGTCGGTGAGGAGGGACGAGACAACCCCTCTCTTGTCCGTGTCCCGGCCTAATCCCCGCAGCGGGGCGGGCACTGTCCGGCAGCCAAATCCCGGTCAGCTGAGGAGCTCAGGCGGGCTCGGGGAGGTGGCGAGCGGAGCTGAGCTCCGGGCGGCAGGAGGGAAGGGATGGCGCCCCGGCACACGGTAACTGCCCGACCTTGTCTTTAGTTGCGGGAGGCTGCGGGTGCGGGTTCTGCGCGGAGTTAGAGAAGGACAGTGTAAGAGGTGGGAAAGCTCCCTGAGGCTGCTGTGAGGCTTTATCGAAGTTGGGCGTCCCTGTCACAAAAAAGTTCTGAACCGTCGAGGAGAGTCCCAATGGGCAGGGGGAAAAAAACCGAAAAACCACCACCAAAGCCAAACAAAACAACAACAACAAAAAGCAAAGCTGTGTCTTAATATATTAGTAACTTAAGTTCTTTGGCACCTTTTTTTCCCCTGTAACGTAGTTTGTTAAATTTTGCAAAGGAAATCTAACTCAGTCCATGCTCAGAATGGAGCACCAGCCCCTGCTCAGAGGGTCTAGCTCGCCCTGCAAGGTAAGCAGAACCATCCTGGCCTCTGAAGGTGGATCCTGCAGGGAGTTTGTAGTTTTAGCTGTAATGTACAGATGTGAAATCTGTAGGTATTTCACGTTAGCTTTTAAATAGAAATACGTTAAGTGATTAGACTCATAAAGTTTTGTGTTTTCCTTGGACACCTGGTTGTGTTAGAAAGTGGAAACTGTAAAAGCAGCTTTCTGATTCTCATGTTTTACATTGAATACAAATTGAATTTTGTTTGTGTCATGTTTCTGAGATGAGGTGAACACCCTTATAGACTGTCAGGAGTTCAGTAGCTGACAGAACACGAGGCTGTTATCTGTTCTGTCTAAGGAACCAGGGAACAAGTTCCAGTGTGAGACAGCATGCCAGTGTCACAAGCCCAGCTGATTTGGGCAGGAAAAAACAAAAGATCTGTCAAAACAAAACCTAAGTTATAGGATGTATGCTCATAATTTTGGGTTGTTTGTTTATTTTCTGTCCCTTCCAGGTTCCAGGTTGTACTCATAAGACACACAAAATAGGTTTACAGTACTTGGTTAATATAAGGGTCTGAGTGTGCAGTGCCACTATTTACCACATCAAGTTTTATTTTTTTTCTTCCATACTCACTGCAGTCCTTACTTATTACTCTTGATTCATTGCTTTGGTTGACATTTAGAGAAACACTTTTTATTAGCGGAAACCATAAGGAAATGTTGATTGGATTTTAATTTAACTAGATCACTTTTAACTTGCAAATTTCAGTCCTGAAGGAAGTAAGTAAATTTTGATGAATTATCTTTAGGAAGGATACAGCTCTTTCAAAATACAGTACAGTATCTGGAATAACTCAGCATTTCTGGGAACTGAACCAAGAATGAGGATGATGAAGAATTAGTCTATATACCTTATAATGAAAAATTCAAGGACTACAAGTTTATTAAAATAAATATGTACAGCCTTATATATGAAAGAAGGGAAAATTTGATCACGGAAGTGCCTTTAATACAGGAGACGTTGTGTCCAGCTGAAGTTAGTTAATAAGATACTATGAGATAAAATTAGGACCTAATTTAAAACAAAAGGTTTTCTGGACATTTGAACTGGATTTTATTTTTAGTATGATCATATTCAGTAAAAAGTAAACTTAGAGAGCACCTTATGAGAATATCAAACACTGTATAAATCTCTGGAGATCACTGGCCATGGGGCCTCATCCACAGTACATTTTATGACCAGTTAGATTCCTGAGATTCGAATGTATCACAGTAGTAGTTTGTGTTGACCTTAAACCCTGTGAATCTGTGATTCTATAAATTTTAGTTTGTAAATACTGATTTGAGAACGTAAATATGTCATGGATATTGAAAAATCAAAAAAAAAAACCAAAAAAACCCCCACCCATGCCAATATGCCAATAAACTTTCAATTAAATATTATTGCCAGTGAACAAATTATTGTAATTGAGGTACTAAGGCTTTGCACCTGCCAACTTGTAGACTTGGAGTAATCCTTTTAGGGACTTAATATATTGTTTAGGGGAAAATAAAACACTGTTATGTATCGCATCTTGGTTAAAATGTGACTCACAGAAATTGAGATTTGGTTAATTCTTATACTGAGTTGTTGTGTCTCTGACACCATTTACAGACAGTCCTGGCATTCTTTCATCAAAACCAGACATCATGAGCAGTGTGGCTTATGCAAAAAGCATTTACTCAGTTTCTAATAACAGCTGTAATGGTTTTGTTGCCTACTCTTAATCTGGAGACTTTTAATTGTGGTATTTCTAAAGGTTGTTAATGATCAGAGCCAAAGCCTGAACTCCTGCTGCAGGTGTTCAGGAGTTCAGGTGTTTTTTTCAATACTTTCACTGCAAATACTTTCACAATACAAATACTTTCACTGCTCCAAACTAAATACATGATGTATTTCACCATAATTTTCTTTTAGATATGACATGTGTGTGGGCTCAAGGTCCTACCTCTTTTCATGCCTGTGACTTTCTTTTGTTCCCCAGCTCCCCAGCTGGACGTTGTTCCTGGCTGTTTGTGCTGTTGGAATTGGAGGCACCTTTCAGTATGGGTATAATGTCTCTATTATCAATGCACCCACACAGGTAAAAGCTCATCTTTTGTTCACTGGGCTGTTTCCTTTCTGAACTCAGCCAAGAGGCCCAGTGTGCTTTTGCTGTGATCTCGGTGGGAGCTGAGGCAGTCTTCCTCTCATGTGAAGGAATCTTGTTAATTTCCCACGTGGCTTCACGTGCATTTGTTTGTGAGTGCCTCCCATCAGAGGTGTTCTGTCTTTTGCCAGACAAAAGTGCCAAATAGGCCACATAAATACCTTTAGTATTAGAAGGATTAACTGAATAAGTAATATATTTTTCAGTTACTAAAATAGCCCAGAACACTAAGGATAGAATAGACCAGAACAGTTTCAGTTGGAAGGGACCTACAGTGACATCTAGTCCAACTACCTGACCACTTCAGGGCAAAAGTTAAAGCATGTTACTAACAGCATTGTCCAAATGCCCTTGGAACACTGACCACTTGTCTAGGAAGCCTGTTCTTCTGTTTGACCACCCTTTTTATAGAATATCTACACTATTTCTCCAAATGTCAAGTTTAAACCTCCCCTGACACAGCTTTGAGCCATTCCCATTCTTTCTTTCAATGGATAACAGGAAAAAAGGATAGTTACTATTTACAGGTGTCCATCACAAGGCAGGTTATTGAAAAAGATCTTAGGGAATTAAAATGTTGCATCTGTAGTGGCTGAATAACTTGTAGGTATTTTCACTTACTTGTTACTTGAGTGTTCTTTGCTGTGGCCTCCAGGATTCTGCATATTTTGTGGATGACTCAATGATCTGAGCAAATGATCTTGTGAAAGTGGTGGGTATCAGTTTTTGCTACCAGCTGATTTATTTGTTTGGGAAACTGTGAAAACTGAATTTGTTTCAACACTGTATGCTTTTTACAAAGCTTAAAAGAAGCTGTTTGTGAAAAAAAAAATGTCATATGCTGGGAACAGGGGGAGAGTCCAAGAAGTTTATTCCTCTGTAGTCTTTGTTTGCAGGCGAAGAACAGGAGCCTCTGATTACAGATACATGCCAGTTCAAGAGTTTCTAAAGGCAAATTTTACAAAACCAAGCATGTGGAATAACAGCTTAAAAGTTCTGACACATGAATACTGTAAGCAAGGTGGAGTGTTATTAGAGTTGAAAAGGGGATTTTGCTATAATTTTTTGGGTTACACTAAGGCAGGGAGATTTTCAAGTGTCAGAATGAGTCCCCTGAAAGTAATTTTTTTTAGGTTGCAAGGCCTCTATGCTCTGAGATGTTCCTAAAAACAGTAGGGCCAAGCATCCACCCTGTTCCCACCCTTGTTCAGAAGGACCTCAGAGCTCTCTCGTGCCAGTGCATGTCAGGGATGTGTTTCTCCTCTGCTGCAGCGCCCAAGGCAGGGCACAAAGCAGAGCTGCTCAGCAGCCTTTGAGGTGTGTGGGGAGTAGGAAACACAAGGTCCTCCTTGTGGTCGAGGAAGATTCTACCAGTCATGTGATGTCTCCTAGAATTAACTCCCAGAACTGATTTTCACGATTGGGGTGTGAGTTATTTGTAGTGCTGTATAAAAAGCTACACATTCATCACTCTCTTTTACTGCAGCACATACACAAGTTCTTAAATGAAACCTGGAGCAGTCGTTACCAGAAGGAGCTGAATCCAGATTTGCTGACTTTTCTCTGGTCTGTCATTGCTTCCATCTTTTCCCTTGGAGGCCTGTGTGGAGCCCTGCTCGGAGGCAGCATGGCCATACGGCTGGGCAGGTCAGTCACAGCAGGCATAGAAAACAACATGTTTGCTTTTCCTACCTTCCCACTGGAATAGAAAGTAAATAAATGGAAAAAGAGTGGGAGAAAAGAGTACCTTGGGTACCTATACATGTTTTTTCACTTTAAAACTGAGTTTTCTAGGAGAATTTTACAGTTTATTTCAATGTGACTTTCAAGGATGAGTCCTGAATTATGACCTTTGACTTAGTCTTTGCATTACATTTACTGAAATCTGAGTAGGAGAATACACACAGAGTGTGTAGGAAACATGAGTTCCCCTCTGACACATTTGCAGCCCTTGTGCCAGTAAGGACATGCTGCTTCATCTGTTGCACTTCATTTGTCTAAAGGAAGAAAACCCACTCCTACCTTGTCAGGCATTTATGTCTTATTTATGCATTATTCTTACATTTAGACATTTTTAAAAACATAGCAGTTGTATCAGATATCTGAGTTTCCAGGGAAGAAACATGTTTCTTCAGTATAAGGTGCATTTTCCCCCCCACATTATCAGAAAGGAAAACTGTTTAAAAACACACATTATTACAGATTTCCTTTATGTCTGGTTGGGGTGGGTTGTTTTTGGTTTTGAGGGTTTTTTTTAGTTTGTTTTAATCAGTTGTTTATTATTATTATTATTATTATTATTATTATTATTATTATTATTATTATTATTATTATTATTATTATTATTATTATTATTATTTTGTTCCTCCTCTTTAGGAAAGGAGCTCTTTTGATGAATAATGTTATAGCAATACTAGCCTCCATTTTAATGGGGATCAGTTTTCCTACAGGATTGTTTGAGTTACTGATTGCTGGAAGGTTTTTGATTGGCATAAATTCAGGTGAATGATTTCTTATTCCTACTATCAATAAACTGTGGTGAATGATAAATCATTGTTACTTCTGATCCTTTAGGTTTTATGATATGTGTTTATGACAAAAATGTCTTGTAGTTTAGCTTGGAATCTGAAGGCAGCTATATGAATAGGAAAATAATGAAGTCCCATTGCATATGTGTTTTGGTTTAGTAACTCTTTGCAAAGCAATTTCTATTGATAGGAATTTTTTTTTCCATTTACTTGCAGGTATTGGGCTCTGTGTGCAGCCTCTTTATATTGGGGAGTTTGCCCCAAAACACCTGAGAGGTGGCTTGGCCATGGGGACTTCCATCTTTCTGACTGGGGGAATCCTGACAGGACAAGTAATTGGTTTGAGGTAAGAAATGTTTTGTTTTTTTTTCCCTGCTTTTTGTTACTCCTGTGTAAAGAATTCCAATTTCCTACAGCTCATTCCAGAACATGCCTTGTGCCATTGGAATTCACACAAGGTCCCCCGGGGAGAAGAAAATCCTGCTTGAGTCACCTTATTCCTACAACTGCCAGCCATCAGTGCTGTCTGCTCAGGGAAGTAGTGTCAGTTTAGATGGGTCACCAGAACAGCATCAGTGAAGCAGCCACATTTGAGCTGTTTTCTGGCATGTTGAGTTCATGTTTTCTGGCAATTTCTTGCTGGAGACAGTGGATGTTGGCAAGACAGGACTTGAGAGCAAAGGACTCACATTTCTGTATCACAGCACTATCACTGCTTTTCTCCCCTGTGTGATCAGAGGAAGTTGCTCAGGCCTTCATCCAGCTGAAACTTAGAAGTTCCAAGAGCAGAGACTACACTAAATAGTAACTAATAGCTAATTATTACATTTCTTTGCCTTCTTTTTCCACATTTTTCTCACAGAGAGTTATTAGGTGGGGAAAAGCATTGGCCTCTGTTGCTATCAAGCAGCTGTGTTCCAGCATTTGCCCAACTTTTATTCCTACCATGGTTTCCTGAAAGTCCCAGATATCTTCTGATTGACAGAGGTGATGAGCTAAGCTGTGCCAAAGGTAATATCCAGCATCTATACTCTCTGTTCTCCAGAAGGGTACAATGAATATATTGTGCTCCAGATTCTCCTTTTATCTTTATCCACACAGCACAGTTGTATCATCTAGTGGGTCCATGTTTTTCCTCCAGTGAGCTTATGTGGAAGAAGGGATTGTGGAGCTCAGGAGCCTATAATGGGTTATAAACAAAACTTTATTATCCTGTTTCAAATGTAAGTTCATTGACTGGAGCTTCAAGCTGATTACTCTTAGTGGAGAGTTCATTATCAGGATCATCGAAACCCCTACTGTTGGCCTTAAGAAGACAAATTGTCACTTGAGATATATTTAATCATGAAGATTTTAAAGGAACTGATGCTGTATACTCTAAGTTTTAAGACCATTTGTAAAGATTTTAGTCTGGGATCCAAATGACTTCTGATTACATTTGCCTTAGGAGAAGGATTTTCTGTCTGCTCCAGCTCACTAACTGCATCCCACTGGCAACATAAAAGTCAGGGCCATAATGAAGGACTCAATATCTGCCTAGAATTTAAGCAAAACACTTCCAACTGGTAAGAGTGTCCTTTAAGGAAAAGACTATTTGAAGGTCTGAGGTTCAGATACAAAATATTTTGCATGGTCAATACTTCAAGGTCAGATATTCTTATAAAAAGAAGCAAAGAAGTGCCACAGAATTCTCCAAATCCACCACAGCAAAAAAATGTTGAAAAAACAGCAAGGAACAAGCAAGTCACAAAGCAAATTCTTCATATCCTAGCAAAAGGCAGGTCATTATGGAAAGAGATGATTTCCCAGGAGTTGTGGTTAATAGGTAAATGTAAATTATTTTTTTCTATTTGTAGCTTTGAAACGATTTCATGGTTCCTCAGAGTATCGAAGGGAGATGGAAGACATCCAGCGGGAATGTTTTGCCTTAGATGGGGAGAAACCCAAGAAGCCCTGGCAATTATTCACTGACCCTGGTGTGAGATGGCAGCTCATCACTGTCATTGTGATGACAATGGGGCAGCAGCTCAGTGGCATTAACGCTGTAAGAGTTCTTAAGAGCAAACAGCTTAAATAATTATTTCATTTCCACCTGTTTTTCAACTGTTTATTAACACAAAGGATCCATAGAGAAGCTCAGAGAAATGGGATAAGTGGGAAAGAATGTCCTTGCATTATTTTGGTGTTTCTCTTTAGTTTTTTCTCATTTCTGTGTTTCTGGTATGCCAACTTTTTTAAAGAATGACCTGATATTTCCTCTGAAAAACATTCCTCTGAAAAAGTAAATAAAGGTGGATCAGCTTATCCCAGTGTGTCTGGTTTAAGAATACTAAGCATATTCAGTAAGTTGAATAATCCTATTGGCTTTTGTGATAGCAATATACTTACTTAGATATGAATTTAACAGATTGTTATTGCTGCTTATGTGGAATAAGTAACTCACAATATAAAATACACTGATCTGTATGTTTAGTATGAACATGACTTTATTTCCAGACAATGTTTTAAAACCAGAAAAACCTCATTGTTTGCTTTTGTTTTTGTTTTTTTTTTTTTCTTTTCTGTTGTAGATTTATTTCTATGCAACTTATGTTTTTGAACAAGCTGGAATCTTGGCAGAAAAAATCCCGTATGTGACACTCGGCACTGGAGTTTGTGAATGTCTCACAGCCCTCTCCTGTGTAAGGAGCAGTTTGTTCTACCTCCCAGTACAAAGAGTAATGATTCTTCTTGAAGAATATTGGTAAAAAAATGAGATCAGGACATTAACAGAAGATTGTATCTTGTCCACAGGGTTTGCTGATAGACTATGTGGGAAGAAGATCCCTTATCATTGGGGGTTATCTCCTCATGACGCTCTGGTGCACTGTCCTGACCTTCTCCCTGACTTACCAGGTGCCAAGGACTCGTTCCTATTACACGATGGGACTGAGGAGTGACATGATAAGGGGGAATGGGTTTAAACTGACAAAGGTACCAGGTAGAAATTCTTCCCTGTGAGGGTGGTGAGGCCCTGGCACAGGGTACCCAGAGAAGCTGTGGCTGCCCCATCCCTGGAAGTGTCCAAGGCCAGGTTGGATGGAGCTTGGAGCAACCTGGGATAGTGGAAGGTGTCCCTGCCCCTGGCCAGAGGTGGAATGGGATGAGCTTTGAAGTCCCTTCCAGCCCAGCCCACACTATGATTATATAATTCTATGATACGATTTAGTAAAAAATATTGAATGAACACTATTTAATTTCTTTGAAGCAGAACTGTTAAATAAATTAGCTGTAAAAGAGTAATGAAAAACTGCTGGTCTTAGTTGAAATAAAATACAAGAGGAAACATAACTGTTAAGCCAGACTTTAAAACTGAATTATCAAAATCTGAACAAAACCATCTCATTGTCTTCTGTTTTCAGGAGCTGTACTCCTGGGTGCCTTACATGAGCATGATGTGTGTATTTGCCTTCATCTTGAGCTTTGGGCTGGGCCCAGGTATTGCACAGGGACGTGTGTGAGTGGTGGAAGGTCTGGGAGGGCTGGGCTGTCACACAGGCAAGAAGCCTTTGCAGCACAGCTGCTGCTGCTCTGGCTAAGGAACTCCTGTGAGGCCATCCTGTAGCCCACAGCTGAGGCTCACCGTGCACACTTCTGGGGCAGTTACGTGTGTGGGAGGGCTTGGTTCTGCCCTTCAGAGCAGAGGGGCGTCTACACTTGTCAGAAGGGGCCTGCTCCCTGATCAGTGCTGCTGAAATGGGGCTGTGTTTTTTAGTGAGAAACTTCCTGCAAGGGCAGTAGCCTCAGAATGGTGCTGTTAGGAATTATAATAGATCAGCTAATGGCATATTCAAAAGGAAGTCAATCTTTTGTAGCATTGGAAATACCTCAGATGGACATTGAGCAGAATTGTCTGTTCTGTTTCTGAACCATCCCCAGGTGGCATAACAAACACCCTGACAGCTGAGTTATTTGTACAGTCCTCACGTCCTGCTGCCTACATGATTGCAGGGACTGTGAGCTGGATTAGTTTCTTCACAGTTGGAATGCTTTTTCCCTTCATAGTGGTGAGTATGGACAGCACAATTCCCACTTCATCTCCTGCCAGCTTCCATCCCATTGCATTATATACACTTGTATATATTATTGACACTTGACCAGGATGCACACTGCCCCTCAAATGAGTTTAACTAGATTCAGTCCCTCTTTAAAGTATTTTTTACACATCACAAACCCCAATATAACATGATAAATGAAAAGGAATGCACTGGAGGGCAATGCTCATGTTCAGATGAAAAAAAACAGAGAAGGTATCAAAAGCAGAAAAGCTTAATCAGATACTGAGATTTAGATAAAACATTTTTTAATAGTGCCTTGTGCTTTTATGGCAAAGTAACCTCGATGTGGTACCTGTGGCCAGTGGGTCACATCTCTCAGAACTTGCTGAACTGACAGAGAGTCCTGTAAGCAGAGGGTTATTAGGAAAGGCAAGACAGGCTTCCATCTCCAGCTTTGTATTTTTAGTTTTAACACATATTCTTGACAGCAAAACCCACAGCAACAGTGTCCATCAGGGTATCTGGATCTGCCTGTCCTTTCTTCATGGATGAGCTCTGCTTCTCAGTAAGATAGTTGGATTTTTTTAACATACAGCATTGAAAAATATTAACATTCATAAAAACTTAAATTATATAATCTTAAAATACGTGACAGCTAAGTAGTAAATGTTGACTTATCTCTAGATTGTGACATTTGACTGTTTACATGTTTTATCTTATTTTTGTTGAATGACTCTTTTTAAAAAAACATCTGAGCAGCAGTGTTAAGTGTGAATGGAAACAAAAAGTTTATTTTCTCAAACCTACTATTACACTTGAAATATGTTGCAATCACATTTATTTTCAGAATGGACTGAAGCAGTATTGTTTTGTGGTGTTCTTACTGGAGTGCTTCTTTGTTGCTGCTTTCATCTTCCTTGTAATTCCTGAGACAAAAAACAAATCTTTTCTGGAAATCAAAAAGGAATTTCACAAGCTTAATTTTGGAAGAAATGCCAGGAAAAAGGAAACGGAGCTTTATGAAAGAAGACAACTTAAAGATGAATTTTTAAAGATTTCTGCATAATTTCACAAATGCAACAGAACTTCAGTGAGAATTAGGAACATAGTCATCTAAATTAGTAGTGTAGTACATCATCAAGTGGCTTATTAAATCTTCCTGTGTATTTAGAGGAAGTGTAACTAAAGGCAAGTTAGTATTGCTGAAATGCTATTAACAAAATACTGTATTATCCACAGAAAACTTGATGTTTAGCTGTAACCTGGTGCTGTAGGGATGCAGAAATGCCAGGGAGGATGTTCAGTGAGCCCCTCTGGCAGATTTCTGCAGGTAATTCAGTGACTTCTTGCACTTCAGAGCCCTGTCCTCAGTTTGGGTCATGGGGTGCATCCAAATGCTTTGCTGAGTGTAACATTCTGAGTTCTTGTTAAAACCCCCACAAAAACTGGTAACTGAGAATATCTGAAATGTTCCAGTTTATGGAGAAATAGGGATATTTAGTTTCTGTTTTTCCAATTATGTAACTTTGAAAGCCTTAAAGACATTCCTCATCCAGTCCTACTACTGTACTGTACAATAAAGTACAGCACCTCTCTGAGTTACTGGTATTTATAATAAAAACTTGTATCCTGATAAAAGAGTTCCTGGGATTTCAATCTGGTTTATTTTTTTCCCTAACCTAGCATTTTAAACTATGCAACAGGGTAAAACTCCTTCTAGGTTTGGAGGTTAGTTGCCATCAGGCTGAGATCTTACATACCAAAAAGCATGAAGTAGCAGAGAGGACAGAACCACAGGAATTAGGTACTTTTTACCTTTAAACTACAGGGAGCCTGTAGGACATGCTGAATGAGCCTTCTGCCCTCTCTTCAGTGTTTTTTCCTTGACTCTGTCTCAACTTAAATTCTTCATGTGAGGAAGCAGGAAATGTCACATCTGGTGTTTGTGTGCCTCTCTGACATTTGTTTCCATACCTGCCACTGCCAGGACAGTGGCCTACCTTACCCAGTACAACTTTTCCTGGCTGTCAGCATTTCCAAATGCCATCTGCTACTGAACTGCTGCAGCAAGCAGGGATTTCTTTTACATTGATTTTCCTCCTCTCAGAATTAAAGCTTTTAATAGAAGTATAGGAAACAAACACCATTGGTCTGATTTTGATAACAAAACCATTTGTTTAATTGAAAATAATGCTGACTCAATAACAAAGGAGGCAACATCAGGAAGGGACCTTCTTGGCCTTTAGTTTATCCTCTAAGTTTGCAAAATACTTCATTTTTGCTAGCAGCTTCTTGGCTTCTTGAAGATCATCTGAAATGAAATAAAACATTACTAGCTTACAGAAGGAGAGGTGAATTTGCATTCTCAAAATGAGTCTCAAGGTTTCAGTGACAGCACCTGTTTCTGTACCAAGAGTTGTGACCTGCAAGGACTCAGACACTATTAAAACCATGCTACTTATTGTTTGACTCTCAGATGGTTTGGGAACATCTCAACTCAAATGTTCCACAAAACACATAACAATCTGGAAAAGAAATGTGAATGAAATAGTCTTTAATGACTTCTGTAAAATGGCTGCAGTATTGATCTACCCACTAGGCAAGACAAATGTTTGTTTTAAATGTGTATAAATAGACCAACTGACATAACTGAAAAATGCAAATGAGGAGGAGTCTGGTCTGGATAGTGCCAATTCCAAAACTGATATTGAAACAATTAAAGGGGAGGGTGGTTTATGACCTACAGACTAATGCAACACAGTCCTTCTCATGGCACAGAGTAACAGACTGTAACTCCTCACCAGCTCAGCCAGCACTACTTGGATGTTTACAGTTACACAGACCTGGACCTGGCACAGAGCTACAAAGGTTTCTTCCCAGCTTCAGAGGCTCAGGAATGGTTCAAGCTTGTGCTTATCCAGTGCTTGTAGAATAAAGTTATGTTGATTATTGCACAGGAAGTCCCCACAACCTTAGGCTGAACAGGCCTGAACTTGCCACACAGCTTCTGTGGCTTTCACTGCAAAGAACAGCACTCACTGCTCTGCTGCAGCTCCACGACTGCAGAACATCTCCAAATTCAAGTGTGAAACCTCAGAATATGTCTAAGATGAAGTCTGTCCTTCCCACTATTCTGTGAAACACACAAACAATTTCTCAGCATCTACATTCCCAGTCAAAATGATTATTTAGATGCAAGATGAATGGGACTTTTGTACTGGACTTGGCTTTTAATGTGAGGTCCTGCATTTCCCAAATCAGCAGGAATGTCAGTTTAGAAGTACTTATTCTAAATACCTAACAAAGAACCTTTGTTAATGCAGTATTTCTGTTCCATAGCTCAGGAAATATTTGCCAGTAAGAGCATGTGGAGCTTTAAGCATTTGACAGGTATGTATGGCAACTAAAAGCTTCATAAAAACAGGTACCTCGTTCAAAAGCTGTAGTCACCTCTTTGGTCAGTTCTTCTTGTTTAACTGCAAAACAAATTATTTCATTTACTTTTTGTTATACTTGGGATATTTTATACCACTGCATTCTGTACCACTGCCTGTGGTACCAAAGTGGAAAAGTCAGACAAGCATTTTATTCAATTTCATTCTGACGGGTTTTTTCTTTGGAGCAATTGACTAGGCCCCACCTGATGAAGGTTGAGTGAATTCCTTTTTATTGTCTATATATATTTATTTTGACATCAGAATACGTTCTGTTATACAAATATTCTCAAGACAGAGGTGATGTTTAGGTGCATAAATGGGTAAAGACAACACTGGAAAAGGGGGGCACAAGGCAGAAGCTCTTGCAATGAGTCAATTCCAGAGTAACACAAATTGAAGCCATTACAAGAAATATACCAGAACAGTTAAAAGCTTTCAGACTCTTGTATTACACAAGATACAGTATATTATTTTTGTACAAATTCCTCAAATCATAACCTACCTTTAATTAAAGTTTCAATTTCTTCAAGGTTATTCTCATTTCTGGCCTCTGCTAATTTCTCATTAATTTCCATGATTTCCATAAGGAACGCTGAGTCTGCATCAGAGTCTGTCTGTTGTAGTGGCTCCACTCCACTCAGCTCCAGCTGGCAGAGGAAATGGGAATTTGGAAATAAATATTCCCACATCTATTTCAATGGGAATTATTTTCTTTAATATTAAGTCTCTTCGTGGGGCATACTCAGATTCATATCCAGTAAACCTACAGTGCATAGTCAGTCTGAAAATCAACTCCATACATAGGATGACCATAAAAATCAGCAGTTACCCAAAGCCAAAAAAACATAAAAAAGGCTGCCATGGGCCAGACTGAAATTCTGAATAAGCAGCCATGGCAAAACACCACGTGTGATATGAAAGACAAATTAGCATAAAATGAATAGCAAATGAAATGGTATGCTCATTAATTTTTGGACAAACTTGGTTCTGGCCTCCCTTCAATCTGTGGTGATCCTCTTCAGAGGAATGTAAATTAGCACATTAAGGAGTGAATGGAAGGTGCGATCCCTACCAGCAGCACCAGCCCCCGGGGTTAGTTACAGGAACACTAGAATAACTAAGGAGACCTTACTAGATAGAGGCCTCGGCTCAGAGGGTTCAGCAGCGTCTGGTAGGCCTTGTTGATCAGGGAAGAGTGTTGCTCAGAGTAGAACTGCTCTTTCTGCAAATGGACGGCAAATAATTGCAAGCTAATAACAAGTGGCAGAATACACTTTGTTACACGCGGAACAGCAGCGTCCCCACACCAGTCCGTGTGTGAGACTGAGAAGGCTCTGTGGACCTGGCAACTGTGTCACTGCACTCAGCTAAGGCCTGACGAACCGCAGCGGCCCCTCAGCGTCCACCTCCACCGCAAATCCATGGCAGACTCTCTTCTGAGCACCGAAAGACAAACACGGGCGAATCCCCTCACTCCCCGAGCGGGAGAGAGGTGGGGACTCGACGCTGTGACCCCGCCGCACAGCCGAAGGCTAAAGGCGAGTTCCTGCGGCGGCCACCGAGCCCCGCGGGCCCCTCCCGGCCCGGCTCCCCCGCCCGGCCCGTAATGACATAGGCCTCTTTATCGG
>JANPWX010000137.1:353343-363515 GCA_024734555.1 Trochalopteron elliotii
GGGCCCCCGGCAGTGCCCCCCTCGGGGCTCGGCCGCGCCGCTCCGCACGGCGCGAGGCGGCCGCTGCTGGCCCGGCCCCGCCGTCTGAGCGTTTAGAGGGAGGTTTAGCTCGGATACGAGGGAAAATTCCTTTATGGAAGGGGCTGCCCAGGTCAGAGGTGGAGTCACCACACCTAGAGGGGTTCCACGGCAGTCTGGATGTGGAAGCAGTGGACGGGGCCGGGGGCGGCATTGGCGGTGCCGGGGCAGCGGTTGGACTCGATGGCCTCTGTCTCTCCTAGCCCAGATGGTTCCGTGATTCTCTTCCGTCTGCCGGCGGAGCCCTGGGCCTCGCCTGTGTTTGTAAACACCTGTAACAAACGGGACATGGGAGGGAGCTTGGGAGCTGTTGTGTTTTTATGGCTGGTAATGAAATGTAGCAAACCGATAAGGAGAAGTATACATTAAACTGTATGGCAGCCAGCTAAAAACCCGATATACAGGTGGTAAGGTTGGGAGGCTCGGGGACGTTCCAGGAGCCCCGGTGAGCACTGATGTGTTGGAGAAAGCTGGCTGTAGGGGTGGGCTGGCTGGTGCAGCGTTTAAATGGAGAAGGAAGCACCGCAGGCTGTGAATTTCCGGGCTGTAACGGGGCAGGGAGACGCTGTTTCTCGCCACTGGCTGTGCCAGCAGCTGCCAGGGCTGTGGTGAGTGTCTGAATCTGGCAGGGTTTTTGTACAGTTATCATGTACAGCTGTCATAAATCTCTCGGGCACTTTCAAGGAAGCGTATGTCATTTTACAGTTCTTTCTCCTTTCAGTTTTTCTCTTTGTGTTGGGGGAGCAGCCGTGGTGCCTTGCTCAGTGCGGGGATGCTCTGTCAGAGCGCAGCCCATGCTGTACCAATGTGAGCGCTGAGGTCCTCGGTAGCAATCCGGGAATAAGGGTTAGTTCTGCTTTGGAACCAGCAGAGGCCGCTCCACGTTGTCTTTTAAAAGGAAAACCATCCTGGTCTGCAACATTCCCGGGAATTTATGTATAGCCCAGATATACATGCTTTGGTTGGAAGTTTTACTTCTTTGAGCCTGAGAATGGACTTGGACGTTAATAGTATGGTCTGTGAGTGTTTGCCAGTTTTACTTTGCTGTAGTAATTGCGGTTTTTTCAACATTCTCTTTGAAGCCAACATGTCTCGAGAGACTGGAGGTGAAACACAGCAGTCTCAGAGTGGCCAGCAGACACAAAGTGGTACCAGTTCCTCATCCGGTGGGTCACAGAGCACTAGTCAGTCTTCCTCAAGTTCTGGGACTCTCAGTTCCTTGGACACTGTTCCCACTCAGGAGCTGCCATCCATCCCTGAGGACCAGGAATCTGAAGAGCTGGTTCCTCAGCCTTGGGGTCGACTCTTTGCACTTGCAAAAGGTTTCAGCAACTGTGGTATGTGCATACTGTAATAAACCTCTTGATTTCTTTGTAGGATCTCAGAAAAGTTCTGAACAGCAGTGTCTTTTCATTTTCAAATTAGGTACAAGCAAATTTAGGTATGCAACTTTTTGCTGTAATGTTTTATTCCATACTACATCCCAGTGTTTACACTGAGCACTGGGATACACAGCTTACACAGACTTACAGAAATTCTGGGGCGTTCATGTTCTTCGTTACATGCTTAATTTAAAAAAAAATATAATTAATTTTATTTAGTTATATGTCTCTATATTGCTGAAGGTGAACTGAAAATTACCACTGCTAAAGAGAGTAAAATTATGAAAGGATTTGACAAGGTGTGGTGCTTTGTATGAGTTAAGAAAAGTTTGATTCTATGGGAAGAATCTTGTCTTTGTTATCGTTTTCATTACCTTTTGGAATCATTCTGTAGTGCCATATTATTAACTTCCTGCAGTGTTCTGTTCTCTCCTCTGCAGACTGTGTGAATGATGAATACTGGTTTGGGAGAGACAAAAGCTGTGATTACAGTTTTTCTAAGCTAGGGTTGTCTGAGACTGGCTTCTACCAAAACTATAGCAAGAAGCACTTTCGAATTTTCAGGGTAAGTGCCAAAAATGTTAACTCTCTGTCTATTTTGGCGTAATTCAAAAGAGACTTTGGGGCAGAGACCCTAAAGAAATCAAAATATCTTCAGGGCTGACTCCTTTAACTTGACTTTTGGCAATGCCCCATTTGTATGGTTTATGAAATAAACTCACAGTCTCATTTCTTGAGTCAACAATAGTAAATTTCTAGAGTATCATGTCTTTATTGTAAAGTCATTTGTTCTTTACTGTCATCTTTCCTGTTTTTTTCTCTTTGAGGAAATGGGTCCAAAAAATTCCTTTGTTGCCTATATTGAAGACCACAGTGCAAATGGGACATTTGTTAACAGACAGCTCGTTGGAAAAGGGAAGAGGCTTCCACTGACACACAACTCTGAAATTGCATTGTCTATACAGACCAATAAGGGTAAAATGTGCTTTAACTGAAGTAGATTTTTCATGTATTGACCAAGAAGTTGTTTCTGCATTGGTTTGAGTATGTTTCTTGGGAGCTGAGCTTCTTCATGAACACAGCTCATTAATAAGTGTTTTAGTACTCACATAAAAATTATCCATGTCCCTGTCAACCCTAGGAAAAAAAAACTGAAAAGGAAAATTTAAAAAAATCTGCATCAGATAGAACTTCACTAGAATATAAACTTTTATAGTTATTTTCCTGGTTTTGAAACACTTTTGAGCTTCAGTAGTGTGGATATGATGGTAGGAACAGGGGAAACAGACTATTCAAGAAAAGTTGAAAAAAAACCCAGATACCTAACCAGATGCTGCATAATAAATAGAAAATCCTCTTAAAAATAAAGAGGGCTGGGCTTTTGTTTCTTTGTCTTTGATTTTTCTCTAAGATGCTGCCTTCTTGATTATTACTCCTCTTTGATCTCTACTGGGACATTGAAATTTTTGCTCCTTTTGTCCTTAAATGTAGTTAATTAGTTAAAGACTGTTATGAATTTAATCCCAAAATGTAATTTTTCAGCAATCAGATTACCTTGCTAACCCATAGCTGGTTTAATTTATAGCATATATTTAGTTTTTCCTCTAGCAGGCAGTATTTTCTCAGTTATATTGTCACCTATAAAAGCTCATGAAACATAGCTGTTTGTCATAATAAAAATTTTAAACTTAATAATAGAAAAATGATCTCCACTTGTCTTCCCAGTGTTTGTATTTTCTGATCTTACGGTGGATGATCAGATGATGTTTCCTAAAGAATTCAGAGAGAAATATATCATGTCAAAGACTTTGGGAAGGTAAGCATCCTTCTTCCCTCAGTAGAAAGGGTTAACTTCATTATCATAAGCAGTATCTTGTGCTGGAATTATTACCAGTATTAACTAAGCTGCTGTTTTAAAAGAAAAAAGGGGGGAAAAATTATAACATGTGAGTAAACATGTTCTTTACAACAATTTAAACAGGAATTTTGGCTTTGTCTCTCTAATTGGTTTGGGGTTTAGAAAAAAAGTCAGAAAGCAGCCAGCTCTGAATTATGCTTTCATTTGCCTGCACTTGTTACACAGATTTTTAACAGAGCTGTGCTCTTGTTTTAGTGGTGCCTGTGGAGAAGTCAAACTGGCATTTGAGAAGAGCACCTGTAACAAAGTTGCAGTGAAAATCATCAATAAACGGAAGTTTATGGCAAGTGGCCTGAGTGAGGCAGTAAGTGTTTTTGTCTGAATGTCTTGGCCACCTTGCACTGGTCCTGGAATATTTGGTAACGTCTCTGGCTCCTCAGCTATCTTCAAATGAGGATTTGCTTACTTAATGTCTTCTGTATTTAATTGCAAAATGCTTTTTGATCCTGTATGATCTACAGAATTCTGTAGGAAATGCTTGTTTTTATTCCTTGACCACATTCCATTAGGTTCATCACTTAGGATTGTTAATGGGATGTGTACAAGGTGTGGAGTCTTGTAGGGTTTGGTTTATGTCCTAAAATGCATCAGATAGACACATCATAACCAGCAGAATATTGACCAGAAGTGTACCAAGTAAGCTAATTTTGAATTAGCTTGAATTAGTTGAATTAGTTGAGTGCTCCATCATAATACATTTTAAGAAAATTGAAGCCTTTTAGGAAGGGCTTTTCATGTGTCTAATGGCAGAAGCCAGAATTTGGAGAAGAACAAAGACAACTGGCTCAAGATGCTGTTGTGAATTATAATTATTAATACATGCCATTCTACAAAACAGACACAGGAGTATATCTGGAATGTTGTGTATAGGTTGTGTGTTCCAAGATGATTGATTTGGATTGGAAGAAGAGCAAAAAAAAAACCCTGCTGAGTTGATATCGTTGGTTGAGCCTAAGCCACAGATTGCAGAATCTGTTTATGTTATCTTGCAGAATAGGAGAGAGTAGCATGTAATTTTAGGTTGGCCCATCTGCAAAGCCTCTTGGAGGGGAGATAAGCTGTTTAAATACAATACAGGTATATAAGCAATGAGAACTTCTTTTAATTTGTAAGTTTGTTGGGAATTTCTAACCTGCAGTGGAATTACATGTCTGGAGTAATATCTTGCTCCAGATAGTGACAGCACTCTATTTAATTCACTGAAGGCACCTGATCATTTTATTGAAAAAAATTGTATGTTATGGTCACTTAGTGTAGTAAAAGGCATGAAACGATGTCTTTTCTGGTACTGTCTCTTATTTCTCATATGTCTTATTCCAGAACAGCTCTGTCTTACCCAATATGGTATTTGATTCTTTTAATAGAACCCAGCTTTAAATATCAATACAGAAATTGAAATTTTGAAGAAAATAGATCATGTGAGTGTTACTGTACATTTTTATTGATTTTTGCTTCCTCCTGTATATAATTGTTTAGTTTACTGACCTTAGTGTAGTAACTAAATAGCAATTGTATCCATTTAGAAATGTGTTAAAGGAGGTATATAATTTTCCTTGTAAGTTATTGAATGGGTCTTTTTTTCTTCTTTTATGTATATTCTATCCTAGCAGATTTGAGATTTTAAAGCTTTGGATAGCTGAGATGTAAATTTGAGAAGAAAATCACAGGAGAAGTTTTAACCTGAGCCACTGTTGCAGAAATTTTTCTTTGATCAAGTTTTTGTAAATGCTGCGAAATAACTAAATAGAAAGACTAGTTTTCACTGGCAAGTTCATGAATTTGTTTCCCCTCTTTCCTTTGCATGTAAAATAGATAAAATATTGAGGGTGTGGTCTGGGGTGCTTGCAAGTCACTTGTGTTAAGTGTCAGTTTAAGTGACCTGGTTTGAAATACTGAAATAAGAACTTTAGGATTAATTTCTACAAATTATTCTATTTGTGTGTCTCTGTTTGTGTTCCCTTTTCTGTTAGCCCTGCTTAATCAAGATTAAAAATTTCTTTGAAGCAGAGGATTACTACATTATTTTGGAACTGTAAGTAACCTGTTTGAAAGTAAATGCATAAAATGAAATGTTTTTTCCATTGCCACAATGAACTGTGGAGGGTTTGCATGTTCTATTTTGTTTTCCTTTTGCTGTTCTCTGAAACCTTTGTAAGATTAGGAGCTAGGATAACCCGGAGAAATCATCCTTCTGTGCTTTGTAGGCATTCAAGGCCTGGATATTGTTTGCTCTGCTGCTGTTGTGGATTACTGCTGTTTCTTTTTTGATTTTTGAGCTCGTAAGAGGGAGCTGATCAAAAATCATGTAACAACTCCCAGTGAAGACTCAAGAGATTCACCTTAACTCAGCCATGCATGTGCTGTCTTTAGGATGTTGCTCACTCATTTTCAGAAATACATTCTTTCTCTGTAGCCAGAATAGCCAAATGTTTTGGTCTTAGTCTTGTCTAATAAGATGAATCTTTTGGAAGTTTTATATTGGCTTGTTAACCTGCATTTGTTTTAGGATGGAAGGAGGAGAACTGTATGACAGAGTGTCAAGGCCAGTCAAGATGAAAGAAGATATCTGCAAGTTGTACTTTTATCAGATGTTGCTGGCAGTAAAGGTACATGATCATGAATTCTACCAAAAAAAAAGTCAGTAAGATGAGTTTTTCTGTCACTTGTCATTGCTGAAACCCATGCAAGCAATCAGCACAGCATTCTTACCAACTTGGTTTAACAACCAGAGAGACAGAAAAGCAGAATTCATGCAGGTGACACAGAACTTGGGTCTGCACACTGTGCTTGTGCTGAGATTTGACATTTGAAGCATAATGATTTCTAAGGTGGATTTTTGTTTCTTTGTTTGTGGTGGTGTTTTGGTGTGGGTTTTTTTTGTTTTATTTTGATTTTGCTTTGTTTTTTTAAGGGAGAGTCACATGTTAGGGACATCTAAATGTATGCCCACCTCTTACACAGCCATTTCAGTTATCCTGCCATTGCCAGGAGAAAAAATGGAAAGCTTACATTTTAAAACAAGTTAATAGTCTGTTTTTCCTTAATTGCCCATCTGTATATATTTAGTATCTTCATGACAATGGAATTATACACCGAGATCTAAAGCCAGAAAATGTGCTACTTTCATCTTCTGAAGAGATATGTCTTATAAAGGTAAGGAAACTTACATTTCTTGTTAATGGAGAAATTTGGGAGTGTTCCTTCACATTCTTCTTGATATTTCATTAAACACAGCCAAAAAGATATTATGGAATTAGTCATGCAAACCATAAAGTAACTTAAAACATAGATTTTTTTTTTTTCATAATTGTAATTTTACTTTTATGGATATTTCAGCCTATACACTGCATATGTAATTTCAAATCTCAATTATTTTTTCCCCAATAAAATCGAAACTCTTTAATTACAGACAGTATTCCTACAAATGTCCAGGCTGGACGGTGACAGGGATTTTTTTGTTGTTTTGGGATTTTTTAGGGGGAATTAGGGTTGTAGATTTTCTTTTGCATTGTTGGTTTTTGTTCCCAGAGAAAGCATTGAATAAATTTGCATGCTAAAATGCTTATTTTTCACATAAACTCTTCTAAAAGGCTCCAATACCTTTATTCTGTCGTTGTCCATGTATATCCAAATCTGAGAGTACTTTTTGCTAGTGTAAAGTGTGATCCTTTGTTATATTCCTCCCTTTTCCTCCTCTCCCATTCTCACTTCACAATGTTTGGGGTGACTTCTATTCATAGTCAGGTACTGGAACTGGCTTGGAAGGAAGAAACTTAGTTCTACCTCCTGATGTATGTCTACAGTATGATGTGTTCTAGTACAGTCCATCCTCATGTGTAATGTGGTGTTACCATTTTTAAATACGAGATTACAGATTTTGGACAATCCAAGATTCTTGGAGAAGCCTCTCTTATGAAAACATTATGTGGTACTCCCATGTATCTTGCTCCTGAGGTTCTAAATTCACTTGGGACTGCTGGATACAGCCGAGCTGTGGACTGCTGGAGTTTAGGAGTTATTCTTTTTGTATGGTAAGATAATTGTGTAGATGTACCTTCACTGGGCAGTCTTTGACATACATGGCTTTGAGCCTTGGCAACTTCAGTGTCTGTATGAGGAAGTGAAAGTGCATTTAAAACTCTACACACATAAAAACACTACCAATAGCAGATGCCTTAAAATGTGTGATTTCAATGTTTCCTTTGCTATGACAAATCCTGTGTTATTTAACTTGTTTTCTTTTATGCAGCTTGTGTGGATATCCACCATTCAATGAGCAAAACACTCAACTCTCTCTGAAAGATCAAATCACTCGTGGGAAATACACGTTCATCACAAAGGAATGGAAGCATGTGTCAGACATGGGTATGACTCCAGCACAGTGGATAGTAAAATATCTACCTCTTTTCTTGTAGTTTTTGTTTTCCTTTTTCCTCCTTTCAGCTTCACGGCACATTGTGTGTTAATATGTTTAGTTTTTAAACTAATATATTAAAAATATTTTAAGTTTATAGTTAAAGCACTAGTTTACAGTTAAAGCACTAGAGCACATGCTTTATTATTGAAGAGATTTCTTAGTAGCATTTAGTATAATTAACCACACAAGTATAGTGGGCACATACATCTCTTTCTCCTCTTTTTCACTTTTTCTTCTGACTTTATCAAGCTGGTCTACAGACTTTGCCTAAAGATTCTTCAAGTGTTGAACCAAAAATACCAGGAATTTAAGGAATACAAGTTAGAATTCCAAAAAACAAACGTTCCAAGAGAGTCCTTTCATGGTGCTAGTCTTTGAGCAGAAAGTGTCAGTTACATTTGAGGAATCATCTATTATGTTTGGCCCACTGTAAGTGAAGTAGTCTGTGAAACAGTTTTTGCATAGCAAACTAAAATGATAATTACTGTCTGTGTGCTTTTAGTTTTTCAGGACATTTTATATGCACTAAATAATTGTAGTATTTACCTTGGACACTTCTTTGTATGTGCAGAGGAGTTTCTAATAAATGATGTGGTCATCCTTTGTCTAATAAACTTATCAAATATAACTCCTTCCTGAACAGTCTGAAGCTTTTTCAATAATAAGTCAGACATTTATGAGAATGTACAATCTTAACATAATTTCCATAGTGCTACTTGTATGTATTCAGAATAATCTGATCAAATGAAGAGTAAATCTTGCTGAAATTCCTTTATGGGAGATTTGGAGTAATAAAATACAACATAAATGCCATATTTTTCACAGTGTCTACTAAGCAGCTTCCTAAGAAGATGGAAGTTTGAGATTATATTGAGCATACATGTGTATGTCCTGTCTCTTCTTTCCCACCTTCCCAGATGGATAATCTGCTTTCCAAGACACTGTAAACCAGGATAAATTAAGCTGTCTTTGCTTTTCCACAGTAACACTGAAAGTGCTGAGCCTCCTGTGCGTGCTCAGAACATAAATAGTGTACATGCTAAATGTATCTCGGGCTAATTCTGGTATACTGACAAGTCTTGAGTCCTTTGCATGTGAAGGAAAGATGGTTGCAGTCTGCAGCCCTTCCCAGGCAGAGAAAAAAGAAAAGTTATCTGCCCAGCCTGCACTTTTGTGCATTGTTCTGAAGGGGTATAAGGCACATTGTCACATGTAGTTTTGGTGTAGGCATATTTCAGATAATGAATGTATTGATCATATGCCAACCAGCTCATTTTATTATCTTAGCTCTGGATCTTGTGAAGAAGCTGTTAGTAGTGGATCCAAGCAAACGTCTTACCACAGAGGAAGCCTTAGAGCATCCCTGGCTTCAGGTAGGGATTGAGTTTTAACTGAAAAATGAGTAGTTTGGGGGATAACTTGTTGAAGTCTTGTGTTTTCAAAGATCAAGTCCCTGTAGAGAAACTGCAGAAACAGCATGGAGTAGTCTCCTGAATACCTTCTTTCAATACAATAAACAGCTTCTGCATCCTTCCTGAGACACCTCTTTGCAGAACTCCTTCACATGTGAGGATCAAGATGTGTTTTTTAGAGCACAAGTCTGACTCTGGTAGGATGGACCTCTCCTTTTGTGCATTGTAACAGAGCCCCATTTCCTCAGTTTTTGTGTGAGCAGGCAGTGCAAAGTTTGATTCTGGCAAGCATCCAATACTACTTTGTTTTTACTCTGCTGTATAGGAATAAGTGTCCCTGGTTTGGGAAGCCTCTGCATAGGAAGTGATGGTTCCCCTGCCTCCTGTTACAGTCTATAATTAAGTTTGAGAGGGACAATCTTTAGGTGGCCTTTTCTTAATTTTTGGCTCCTCTCTCCCTCTTGTGTTGTCTGGAAGTATTGAGTTTACAAGTCAGGAGGAAAAAACACATTCTCTCTGTGATCAGCTAATGCCTGTTAGCCCTCTGATGATTTTGGGGACACTAGGGAATTTTTCAGATACTAAAAGTAAGCATGTTCTGCAGATTTATTTTAACTAGTAGTGCTTTCAAATTAGTTGTGGATATTGCAGGAGATACTGCAGTACTCCATTGCTTGGGGAAAAGACCCTCTCCATTGCCTTCACCTAAGAAAATTCAGTTAAAACAGCTGAAATCCTTAGGAGCTCAATGATCTTTATTTCTAATTGTCTCTAGCAGTGAATGTCCCATTCACTTCTCTTTGAGTTTCCCAATCTTTGCTTTTCCCTTAAATTTCTATATATTACTTAGGTGCTGGGTTTTTTTGCAGGATGATTATATGAAAACTACATTTCAACAGCTGCTTGCTCAGACATGTACCAATATGAATCCACCAGAAACATCAAAAATGGTATGTGCAGTAGAT